>WBNH01004558.1:0-37494 GCA_013401255.1 Urocolius indicus
CCCTAACCCTAACCCTAACATCGGTGCGACGCCGCTTTTGACCGCACCAAGATGGCGCCTCCCTTTGACCCCGCCAATATGGCGTCTCCCGAAACGTCATCAGAAATGCGCCGGAGTTTATGTCATCGGCAACGCGCCGAACGTGACCCCTGCATCTTGACGTCACTAATATGGAGTCTTCCTTGGCTCCACCCAATATGGCTCCGCTTTTGACATCACTTCCGGGCTTCCGCGGACTTTCGACCCGTAGAACATGGCTTCCGGAGCCTTAGAGTGCTGCTTCCGAGGACTGTGCTGTCGCTCTAAATTTTACTCAAATTCGCTCCTTTTAATTCTAAATTTACGCTTCCTCTCCTAATGCGTATACAGTTTCACCCAGTCCCATTGCTGTCAGAGCGGCAACCCTACGAAATATAGCTGAAAATAACCGCGATGCCGTTTAAGGACGCCGCTGCGCAGGCGCGGCCACAGCGACGCCTCACAGAGGCCATTGCGCATGCGCCGCTTCCGAGTTGCAGGATCGCAATTTGCCCATATGGCGGCAGCACCGAGCTCCAGTTATTGCTGGGGCGCTGCAGTACCGACGTTTCGCCACGCGATGGCGGAAGCGGCAATCGATTAATGGGGGCTGCGCTACCGCCTCTTTGCCACGTGACGGCGCTACCGAGCAAGTTTTTACGGGCGGCGCTGCAGCAGGCGGCTACGGAGCTGCGCCAACGGTCTGTAAAACGGGCACGCTCTTTCTAAAAGAGCTGGAGGTGGTGAGGCACCGCACCTTCAGTTACATTATTCACAGTAATTGTTAGAAGGCAGGGCAATTTTGGCAGAAAATAAGTCCCTTTGCGTTCCAGCCTGTCTTCAGGTGTCACAGGGGCCGGGGGGCAGCAGGGCTTAGTCTCTGAGTGATATCCAATTCAATCTTGCTATTTGAGTGATATTCCAAATATACCCTGATGACAATACTTCAAGACAACCATAATCCAGTGACCAGAACATGAGTAGTCAAAAGCCAAATTGCAACCGGCAATATACCGAAAATAGTTCTGTATACTGCAAAAGTCATTGATCCAATTTAGCTGAGGAGCCCCTCGGGGGAAATCTCCTGGAGTATGCAAGGCAGTCCCACTCTCAACGGGCCCTGTGGCAGTCCCATCTGGGGCACCAATTGATTCAAAGGCAGAGCTTCCAAATCCCTTTGCTTTCTCACATTCCTCACTCTGAGTGGGAAGTCAGGTGTTGCTGGGTAAGGTTTCCCAAACAAAGACTCGGTAACAAGAGAACAGTTATGAAGCAAGTATTCTTTAACGCAGTGCCTGATGCTCAGGGGATCATTCTGCCAAACATTCGGGCCAAAAGACTAAAGTACGCTTATCTTATACGTGAAAACATGAACATTCAGGTGCACTCAAAAAACTTAAAGGGAACTGGAGAAAAGTTGACAAACTTTTGAAAGCCACGGCGATTAAGAAAATAATGACTGGCTTTTGGCTACCCCGCAGCAGCAACGAGGGAAACAAACAATCGAGCCGCCACTGAGCTCGCAGGGGTCCTCGGCCACAGCACTGGATTTTGACCGCGGCGCGGCAGCACCACGAGAGGCACTGCGCAGGCGCAGCTTGAGCTGCAGTGCCCGATGTGGCCGCAGGGTGTCAGCAGCGAGCCGCCGTTACTGCCGGCACCACCCCCAGCCGGGAGGGCGCGGCCGCCCCATCCCAGCGCGTACCCGCAGGGGAAGCGCAGAAAAGAGGAAACAACATCATCAGTTAAGATAAAGAACAATTTATTAGATGAATGCAAGTTAAAACCAGTTTTGTTTTCTAACTGTGCCCATAGCAGTCTGTCCTCATCCCTGCTGCCTGCTCTGCTCTTACAGAAGGCTTCAGGGTTTGTTTCCCATGCTATAGTTTTTGGTTTTCCACAAGCCCACGTGACAGAAGTAGTGAAAACGCATGCTGTGCCTGCCAAGATGTAATCCTTAAAACACATACTACCCTCCTTCTTCCACTTCCTCTTCCAGCTTATCTCTTGCATTGCTGCTGGTTGCCTTGCTGTGAAAGATGCTTCCTAGGCCCTCCCCCTGATGAGCTTGACCAAATGTGCAACATTTTATAGAGGAATAACTGTCCTTTTCTGAAGATGACTTCTGAAGGACCAAAAAAGCAAGAGGGCTCCTAGTGTTCTGGGTCCTGCTGGCTTCCTTGTTCTGGTTACTCCTTCATCAGCTGCAGCTTAGGGGCACACACAGAGAAGGATAAAAGGTAGGGATCACTTACCTGAGCCCATGGGACAGTGTAAGTCATCAGCTGTCAAGGAGTGAAGTGGCAGGCTTGGACCTGGACACCTTACCTTTTCCTGTAGGTGGCAAGTTTAATGGCTGTGAACAGCAGAGTATGTGTCGTTGTAAAGGCAGATGACAACAGACTTCAAAGAAGAAGAGGTAAACAAAGACAAGGGAAGAAAAAGAGGATTATGGACTGAAGGAAGAGAAAGAGAACAATGGAGGACCAAACAGAGGGAGATCAGAGCATAAGAAAGCCCAAGGGAAGTGTAGAAGAGAACAAAAGGATAGAGGAAAAGAGGGAAAGATCACAGAACAAATCAACAGGGTGCCAGACAGATCAATAGGAAGAGAGAGAAAGGTGGAGAACTTTACAGAGAGAACAATAGGTATGGCTGGAAAGACAAAAAAAAAAAAAAAAAAAGAGCAGCAATTAAGAGAGACCCGGACAGATAGTGAGACAGAAGGGTAAAATAACAAAAGGGGAACTAATGGGGAACCAAGCAGAATGACAGGGAGCAGAAGGGAGAGATGCAGATGCAGAGACAGAGATGAAAAAGGAAAAAAGGGATGGGACCCACAGAGAGGAAAGGGCATTTTATAGACTGAAAAAGAGTGACAGGGAGCCAAAGAGAGTGATGGTGAAAATATACAAGAAATTAAGATGAGATTGAGAGGATGAAGAGGACTAAGATTAGAGGTAATGATCCACAGAGAGAAAAAGAGATTGAGAACCATAGAAAAGCATAGTCAGAGTGATAATGAGCTCAGAGAGAGATGGAAGATACATGGTGCTAAGCAAGAAGAAGTGAAGAGGCAGACAGAAGGATGGAAAGGCAAAGAGAGCAATGAAGAGGTGGACAGAGGTTGGAGGGCCAAAGGAAGGGAGAAGAAAGAGGCAGATGGAGAACCTGATTGAGTGACGGAGAGAAAAAACGTAAAACAGAAAGAGGTGGAGCTAGATAGAGTGAGAGAGAAAGAGGAGAAGGTTGTGAAGCTGGAAAGAGAAAGTGGAAGAGAGAGATGTATAAACCCGGAAAGGAGGGAGAGGAGTTGAAAAGGGAGATTAAGAGTCAGGCAGAGAAGAGGAAGGATGTAAAAGCAGCAGGACGAGAAGGAGGGGGTTTTAAACTTCTTGCAACTTGCTCTCAGTCCTGCCTCAGGACCCGCCCACCAGTCCCAGCTGTCCCTGTCCCGAGACCACGTGCACGCACTCACAGCTGCCAAGACAACGCCAAAGCCCTGATGGCAGCACATGGCTCAGGAAACCCCTAGTAGCGTCTAGAGAGCTGGAGGCGTGCGGGAGGGTAGAGTGTGCTGCAGACGAGAGCAGCGAGCTGTGGCCACGGGAGAGCTGCGCCGAGTGCTTCACGGCACAGCGCACGCTGGAACCCACTCCCTGCCGTGCATGAAGGGAAGCACTTCTTCAGAGCTTTTTTTTAGTAAACTCAACAACAAAATCGTATTGCTTTCAGAGGAGGGGTTTTGGAAGGTTAAGGGTTAGAGAAAACCAAAGAAAAATAAACCTACAGTACAAATAAGTAACAGAATTCAGAGTAGGCAGTTGCGTTATTTATCTACAATCATCCACAATACAAAGAAGTTAGATACAAAAGGTTTCTTGGTCGAAAGCTTACTATGCATTTGGAACATCCACCCCCTTATTACAGGAGTGATCAAATACAAAGAAAATAAGTGTAAAGCCTAAGTGGAAAGCTTCCCATCCCCCAAGAGCTGCCAGGTTCATAAGACTGAAGAAAAAAGAAAAACTATCAAGTTTGTTGTCCAGAATAGATATTCCAGTAAAACAAAGACTAGTGAAAAATAATATGCTCCACTAGCAAGCATATTGCTATTAAAGAGCATTGGGATAAAAAACAATCCAGGAGACTGTTACATCTCCTTGCGTTACCTGTATGTTTTGAAGAAGTCTGCCTCTGGGAAAAGTGAGGTCAGTCTGCAGATATTATCCAAAGAAACAGAGACAGGAAAAAATTCTCACAGATGGGATCGTTTTGGATTCATTGTACCGCACAGTGACAAAGAGCAATGTTCCTGAAGAGAAGAAACAAACTCTCTTCTCTGCCCATCAAGTGTCCTGAAGCCTGAACATCTTCAGGAAATACTTATCGCCCTCAATATTCCCTCCCGCCCAGATATTCTTAGTTGGTATTTCTCTGAGGGAGAGGGAGGCTCTCATGAAGATACTTCATGCTCCCATGCTCTGAGAAGTCAGAAACAACATGATTGTCCCCCCTTAGCAACCACTTCGTAGTTAAGAGTCCTTCAATTCCCACTGGTCCACGTGCATGTATTCGAGAAGTACTAATTCCCACTTCAGCACCTGCAAGAATCACACAAGTTAAAGGTTGTTAATCCTCAGCAGATGTCGCTTCATACTGAGCAGTCTTGCATCTTTACATAAAAACAGATGCCTGCCTTTCACTGATCTGCCTTTCTCTGCTTCTCTCCAAATGACAAAAGTTAGATGTAAAAGTTAGAGGAGCTAAGTCTTCCAAGTTTATAGTTCTGTATATAGTTCTGTATATAGTTACTTTTAGAAAGAAAGAGCAAGAGACAGATCCCTCATATGTGAATCTCAGACTTGTTTTCTGAAGGTTTTAATAATTAAAAAAAAAAAAAGCAAAATTGTTCAAGTCGGTGATCTTACATCCTTTCTTTATCATATTAAGGAGACATTGGGAGACCCTAACTAGAATCTTTTGATCAGCTGGAACATTGAATTTTCCAGCTGACTCAGTAATAGCCTGCTACAGATATCTGTGAGTTTCTACCTCAGGAAAGAAGGTTTCCCTCGTCTTCCCCAATTCACAGTAGGTGCACCGGTTTATTTCAGCAACTGATACTCGGTTCGGTTCCTCCCTTTCATTCTTCAACACTGCAGTGCTGGCACACTGGACAGCAGCCAGTGTGCCCAGCAAGAATGAAGCCCAGCATTCTTTACAGCATTGTTAGAGTAATGAAAGAAAAACCGTTCACCAATTTTTGGATCCTGTGTTGCACCGTTCTGTCATTACGTGTGTGCAGCATACTTTATTCTGATTGCATACAGCTTCAAAGGGTCCAAAACATCTTTGCTGCCTACTTTGAAATTGATCGCATAGTCTGAACAGCTGTATTAGCTAGTTCTGTCAGGAACTGCTGTTCCACTTGGATGAAATGCAGACTTTTCCTACAGTACCTTTCCTGAAAACCTTACATTGAACATTAAGACCAGAGACTAATCCTATCTTCCAGGATTCCAACTGCCATACTTTTCACACAACAGTATTTTCTTTCTTACCAAGTCCAAATCTATAGCCATCGGAGAATCGGGTACTGGCGTTCCAGAAAACACAAGCACTGTCGACATGCTGAAGGAAGAACTCTGCTGTTTTCTCTGGGGAAGAGGCAGAGAGAACATAAAATCCGGTACATACATAATGATCGTGCACTTCCATAAACACAACATAATACAGTGAACAGATGTGACAATGTAACTTTCACATGCAGCCTTATCAGATATAGTATTTGAACAGCCTGGGCTAAGACGTTCATTTTTATGTTCTTCCCAGTGTGCTTATCAAGCGGATGGAGGTGCAAGGGTTACAAGATTAGAAGAAAGCAAAAAGATGTCTAATTCTAAATACATCCCATCTAGAACCTGCAAAAAGGGATAGTTCGATGAGTAGGGAGGAAGGACAGCGGCCTCAAACAACATTTTGCAGTGAAACCAAGACAGTTGAACTGCAGTGTCAGCTCTCTAACCTCAAACATGGAATTGTATCAGATAATGAAAAATCCTGAGCTAAATTGCTGTTGCAGGTAATATTTGTGAATTACCATGCAGAAATACCACGTTATCAGCTAACTAACCCACTTCAACATAGAACATGCAAGATCTGAGCAAGCTCAAGCAGAGTTATACAAGTCTTACTCCTCTGGAGGACTCCATTATCTTGTAAGGCTGTGAGCTGTGGCTTGGATGAATGTTAAAGATCAGCTCTATTTCCAGCACACTCCTGCAAATCAGTGGTGCACCAGGTCCCTTTTGTACAGTTACAGTATCAAACGCTTGTCTTTTAGTGATTTAAACTCAGCAGAAGCCTGCTTGACTCAGATGCAAATCAATGTGACCTGACTGCAGAGCTGATGCTCAGAAGTTGCAAGCTTGGTCTGAAAGCCAGCCTGTGGCTCGATGCAGCTCTAGCTAGGTTTTGAACTGGCACAGTGTTCAAGTTGCATGCAGGACAGGTGCTAGGTAGGGATGAATGCTGCACAAAGGAGCACAAATTCGCAACAAGGAGAGAAGGAACTGAAATTATGTAAATACAGCTTTTGTACTAGGGGATGCAGAGGTGGGAAGCAAAGAACTGTAAGAGGAAAAACATTTGTTGGTCCTTGTTTGCGAGATATAAAAATGACATGGAAAGACAAAATGGATAAAGTCTGATCTTTCCTATGGTCCCTATTCTGTCCAGTCAGCTACTATAGAAGCTCACCTCGTCAGCCTTCAGAGGCCTAAGAACATCTCCAGGATTCAGGAGATGCAAAACCCTCTCATATGGTAGGTCTGCACAATACAGGAACACAAAGCAATTTGCCTGGCTAGAGCATGTGCTGACTTGCCATAAGCCAGTTGCTCAAGCACATTCCTTACCATTCTGGAATAAGGACTACACCATAGGTTTTCTCCCAGCTAAACAGGACTGTAGGCACACTTAGCTCATAGGTTCCAGTTGCTTATGCCTACTACAGACCCAAGGGAAGAATAACTACAACATGGGTAGTCATACCAACATCAAGAATTGGCAGTCAAACCAATGCAGTATCTTAAAGAAGCAGACTGATCACAAACCATTCTCTGTGATGATAACATCCGTGTGAGAACTTCCATACTTATGGATATGGTCGACAGCCTCTTGGACGCTGTCCACCACCTCAATGCAGCACTCCAGATCCCCATATTCCGTGCGGAGAGATTTCACTTCTGAAGGGCTGAATGTCAAGTAAGATGCAAACTTTGGGCCAGCGTGAATCTTCACCTGCAACACCAAAAACATTTTGCGCTGATGACCATAGCAGTGCATTCCGGGTGTGACAGAGTTAACGTTCTTCATAGCATGGTGCCATGTTTTGAGCTTGTGACAAACAGTGTTGAAAGCACAACATTCTGTTGCTGAACGGAGCTTGCACAGTGTCAAGGCTTTCTCCTTGTCCCCTAGCACAAAGGCTAGGAGTGTGCAGGAAGCTAGGAGGGGACACAACCGTGACCACTGACCTGAACTCACCTCAGAGATATTTCATGCCACATAGTGTCATATGCAGCAATACAAACTGAGGGGAGAGGGTTTTGAAGAGGGTAGGCAGTGTTCGGAGGCTGGCTGGGCACTGATCTACTTGTGGCAGAAGATGAGTAATTAGCTTTGCCTCACTTGTGTGGGGTTTTGGGGTTTTTTAGTTGGTTTGGTTTTGTTTTTCTTACCCTTTTCTTCCCCCTTTTTCCTTTGCTTATCAAATTATCTATCTTTCAGTGCACAAGGTTCCTTGCTTTTGCTTCTTTTACTCTCTCCCTCTGTCCCACATGGCACAGGGGAGAGTGATGGAGTGGCTGGATGGTGTTTAGCTGCTGACTGGGGTCAACCAAAAACATTTGTGAACCAAATGTACACTGCATGCAGTGTAAGAAAAAACAGCCTACACTTTGGGACTAAACTTATCAGGCTGGTTAACTAGCAACAAGGTACAACAGCTGCCATGCTAGGTTGGTGACCTACCAGGCCATGCTCCTAGAGTTAAGGACGGATTTCCAGTCACTTAAAGCAATGGCATCACTTAGAAAGTCATCAGGCAGGAGGACAGTACAGCACTTGTACTGGGAAAATAGCTAAAATATTACAACCAGACCTTGTTTTAAGAAAGCAACTGCAGAGCAGCAGAGAATAACTACAGGAATGCTTCCAAGTTTGCACCTACAAAAGACTTTGATCTTGAATGGCTTTCATCTTTTCATTCTGTAAACTGGCACCAGCCCTCTCTGAAGCTCACGTTTCAGACACAATGAAGTTATCGAGCCCAAAACAAGAAAACTCATGCAGTTATTTTTTCTTTGTTATAAAGAATGAATGAGCAAGGATCTGCTGGGACAACTAGGGCAGAAAACAGCAATCCACGAGAGGTGCGAAACGGGCTGGCTTCTTGGGAAGAGTATAGGAACATTGCCAGGGCGTGCAGGGGTGCAACTAGGAAGGCTAGAGCCCTTCTAGAATTAAATTTAACCAGGTAATTTAGGGATAATAAGAAGGGTTTTTTCAGATACATCAGCAGCAAAAGGAAGATTAGGGGGAACGTGGGCCCGCGATGATGCAGAGAAAGTCAAAGTACTGCATGCTTTCTTTGCTTCAGTCTTTACGGCTCATAAGTCAACGGGTCCTGATGGGATGCATCCTAGAGTGCTGAGGGAGCCGGCTGATGTGATTGCTAAGCCTCTCTCCATCGTTTTTGAACAATCGTGGAGGACAAGAGAGGTGCCTGAGGACTGGAGACAGGCCAATGTCACTCCAGTCTTCAAAAAGGGCAGGAAGGACGACCCAGGAAACTACAGGCCAGTCAGCCTCACCTCCATCCCATTCCAAAGGTGATGGAACAACTCATCCTGAATGTTATCACTGAACATATGAAGGAGAAGATGGTTATCAGGGGGAGACAACATGGATTCACCAAGGGGAAATCCTATTTGACCAACCTGATAGCCTTCTATGAGTGCATAACCAGATGGCTAGATGAGGGGAGAGCAGCAGNCTCAACCGGCTTGAGAGTTGGGCAGAGAGGAACTTCATGAGGTTCAACAAGGACAAGGGCACAGTCCTGCATCTGGGAAGGAACAACCCCATGCACCGGTACAGGCTGGAGGTCAAACTGCTGAAGAGCAGCTCTGCAGAGAGAGACCTGGGAGTCTTGATCTAAACATGAGCTAGCAATGTGTCCTCCTGGCCAAGAAGGTCAATGGCATCCTGGGATGCATCAAGAAAGGTGTGGCCAGCAGGTCAAGGGAGGTTCTTCTCCCCCTCTACTCTGCCCTGGTGAGGCCTCATCTGGAGTACTGTATCCAGTTCTGGGCTCAAGAGGGATAGAGAACTACTGGAGAGAGTCCAGTGCAGGACCACCAAGATGATCAGGGGACTGGAACATCTTTCATACAAGGAAAGGCTGCGGGAACTGGGGCAGCTCAGTCTGGAGGAGACTGAGGGGAGATCTTATTAACATTTTCAAATATCTAAAGAGTGGGTGTCAGGAGGTCGGGGCATCCTTTTTTTTCTATAGTAGCTAGTAACAGGACAAGGAGTGATGGGATGAAGCGGCAACACAAAAAGTTCCACTTAACTATGAGAAAAAACTATTTCACTGTAAGGGTAACAGAGCACGGTCTGCCCAGGGAGGTAGTGGAGTCTCCTTCCTTGGAGGTCTTATGTTCCTGTGCGACCTGACCTAGGTGAACCTGCTTCTGCAGGGGGGTTAGACTGGATGATCTCTAAAGGTCCTTTCCAACCCTGCCCTTCTATGATTCTATGAAGAAGATCACAAGTTTAATCATAGCAGATGAGGCACCTAAACAATGAGAGAGAACTTCAAACTGATAGAGCAGAGAAATCTCCATGCAAATGAAATACAGGAAATTGACAAGCAAGGCACAAATCTACAAAACGTGAAGGCGTTTAAGGAGGTATCTATAAAATAGCACCTTCTAATGCAACCGCAAATTACTTTTCTTGCACAATCCTGCTCAATATTTGCATGTTTATTGTTGTCAGGTCAGATTAGACAGAGGTAACATCCTCCCCACTGTATTACGTGCTGGGTGGATGGTGGAAATGCATTAGTCCTCACCTTTCTCTCACACAAAATCCAGAGATCTACCTTTCACTCTACCCCTCGAGAAACAATTAAACAGAACACGAAAAAAAAATTATTTGAGGAGCTGCTCCTGACTACCCATCAGTTTCTTTTCCTATGACTGTTTCAATATCGTCGGAATATACGGCCTATTTTACCTGCTGTATTCACTACCCGTACACTCTATTTGCCAAATACACACTGCAAGGTGAAAACCCCTGATTTACGTGCAAGTCACATTACTTCATGGATATTTCTCTCCCAATGCATCTCTGTTACCTTTACTGACAAAACGTTACCTACGTTAAGACAACTAATGAGTACACTGTCCTTTTGCTGTTCCTTTGACACGCTAGGAGGGAAAATGGGTGGAGAAAAGGGGCATGGCAAGAGGAAAGATTTTTTACAATGTGGATCAAGCAGATTTACAAAGGAGAAAATCAGAAAGGGGATTTACTTGTGTAAGAAGCTTAATGAACAAAATCGAGAAGAGGTTTTGCATCTGGGAGGCTGGTAGCCATTAAGTCTGATAAGAGTAGAGAAATTGTTGTGTATATGCTCTTCCAAGGCAAAAGATTATTTTTTCTATATAAAAGGAAGTATTTGTATACAGATAATGGCGCACAGCTGTCCTGAAGAAGCTGCTTTTGCCTAATTTCTACAGAAGAACTTGAGGTTGTGTGGAGAAGCAAAAAAAGTTCTCAGTAAGTTCATTTACACGTACAAAGAGACATATGGATAACATATGTCATGCCATCATAAAGCTAAACAGGGCTACACGAGCCAGACCAAAAGCTCCTAGAACATCAGAAAAACCCCCAAAACACAACCACAAAACAAGATGCAAGTGTGACTAACCTGTTCCACTCTCAACATGTCTATGATCTGATCAAACAATGGGGTTCTCAGCAAGTCTCGATGAATTAAGAGAGTTTCCAGAGCATTACAGGCAGCAGGATATTCACACTTCGAGTCTCTGACTGAGGGTGAAGAGTAGATAATCGGTTACATAATATTTACAACAAAGACTCTGAACATCATACGAACTGTCAGTTACTGTAATCATATTGCATGCTCCAAATACAAACTTAATTACGCCTGTGATACTCAAGTCACCCTCTTCCAGCTTACTTATTCGTGTGACTTTCTCAACGCTGGCATCCACGTCCACATACACATGACAGATCCCTTCGCTGTGTCCCATCACTGGGATTCCCTTGGCAGCTTTCTGGATGTTCCTGACTAGCTGTGATGATCCACGTGGAATGATTAGATCTATCAGCTTATCCAAACGGCAAAGATCTTCTACTTCTTCTCTTGTGTTCACCTGTAGTCGTTGCAACACAAATAGTCTATAGTTTGAACTCTCATATTCTGCCTACACTTCTAATACATAATATAGTAAAGGAATTGTTGATTTGAGACACTTACTAGTTGCACTGCATCTTTGACCCCGTGAATGGAAAGCGCTTCTTGCGTCAGATGATGAAGGATTTGATTGCTATGTGCTGCTTCTTTCCCTCCTTTAAGCAGTAAGCCATTTCCACTGGCTATGGCCAAAGCAGACACCTGTCAAAAGAATTATAAACAAAAAAAAAAAAACAAAAAAAAACCAAACACAAAAAAAGAGAAAAGTAACGTGCCTGTTCTGTTGGAATAATACCCATAAAACAGATGAAGGATTGCTCATCCTGTTGACTTTACTCCAGTTTTCATTTTATGGCACAAAAAAACAAACCCATGACATGTAACAGCACATTTAACTCCAGAAATGACGTGTGTTAGTGTTTCATCATGCTGTTTAAAATAGAAGTCATAATAAAACAACACTTGGTGCTAAGCGTGGGGAAAAAGCCCTTCTAGACAGCAATCCCATCACCACCTGTATGACTTGCATTCACCCTTACAATCAAAAGGAAATGACTGGTATTGCTGCCTTTCTGTTTAATGCGCCAAATTTCACCCATTTGAGTCCAGCAACACAACCAGATCACATTAAGGGAAAAAAAAAGCTCCAAAGAAACTACTGCTTTTTGCAAGTCAGATAAAAAAATTACTTCTGCTGTTGAAAAAGCAGAAGAATACACATACACCCAATTCATTCAATTCCCAGACACTAAGTTCTTATTGCTGTTTTCCCCACTAAACTGAAATCCTCTTTAACAAAAAGGTGGTGGTAGGTTTTTATTGTTTATTTCAAATTTTGTCCCTTTCTACTAAGGAGTATGCCAGATGTGATAAAGCTGTCCTTCCAGACTCATTTGACTTTCGTATCCCTTTTTGTCTTCCTCACTCCAATTCCATTCATCATAATTTGTGCATCTATACCAAGGTTGCCTCTGCAACCTTCCCTGTTTTCAGCAGTATAACCATATTGACTCACAGCAATTCTCCCACACAGCACTGCAGATGAAGGTATTTGCCTTTAAGATGCCTACTTTATTCCTGGCACAAGATAAATTCGCTTACAGTACACTATTTGAGATTTTTGCTAGTCTTTCTGCCAACCTCAGCACTTAAGATCCAAGAACATAATTCTCCCCCATACCCATCTCAATACAACTCAGTAAAAGCTATCATTCAGCCTCACTGCACACAAACAGTACCAGTACAGCCTGGAACTTCTGTGTTTTCTGTGCTCGGCCTTCTTTATTTTCTTCATCATGTATTGCTACCAGTTACAGTTAATTACTAGCATCTATATTAAACAGTTGCTGTTTAATCCAAGCCTGCAGTTCAGCAGTATGCAGCACAGACAGATAAAACAACTGCTTACTGTTAGGAACCTCTCAAGCTGTGAGTTAGGCACTGAACATAACACTCGTAAGACATTCAGGAATTGTATCATCTGAATGTAACATAAGTCCTTCAATATGCTGGATTTTAAGAATAAAAAGAAAGAAATCAAAACAAGCTTGAATAACTCTGAACAATGTAGAGACAAGAGAGTATCTCTGCAGGAAAAACAGAGATGCCGAAAAAATCATTTTGTCAAGAATCCAAGCAGCAATCCTTTGAGATGAGACTTCTTGCAGGCTCCCAAGCGCTACCAGAAATACCTTTTATTTTGTCATCACATAATTCCCAACAGTGCCCTCCTTACATACCTGTGGAAGACAATCGGGACGGGACTCAAAGATCACGAGAAGGACTCCGATAGGCACCGTCACTTGCTCCAAATCTAGGTCTTTTGCTATTCTCGTTCGCCGAATCACACGGCCGACGCTGTCCTGAGAGGATGCTGCAATCTGGCGCAGACCAATAGCCAAGCTATTGAGCTTTGATGTAGACAGACTCAGACGTTTCAACAAAGGAAGTGCCAATCTCCCTAAAAGAAAGAAAAAATTGTGCTGGTGACAGACTGGTTTGCACAGGCCCAAGCACAAGCGACTCAAACAACTGGTGAATCTAAGGAAAATTCAGATATTTCCCACGCCCTAGCAAGAAGCTCCTCCAAGACTAAAACTACACAGCCTTAAGTCCTGTAGCCACATTAAAACCATTCAAATGTGACAATAATTTCAGCCACCACCACACTTTCACTTAATGTGGTTTAACTGAGCAAGGATTGTATTAATTTTCTAGTCTGAGCACGTTCAGACAGTAAGTTAACCCAACCATGTCTCCTCAAGTACTCTGGTCAATTAAAATGGCTCTCTGGCATCTTGCACCATGTATTACCATGCATCATGTGTCATTTTTACACATCTGCTATCCCTACATGTACATATCCCAATCTCAGCTTCTCAATGAACACATCAATCTAACAACAGAAAAATGGGTTTAATCCAAGATCCTAAAGAGAACCTTCCTCAATCAGACAGGAACGCTGTTCTTTTTGGAGAGGGTCAATTTAAGTATGAAGATGACAAGTGTTTGACCGTAGTCAAACATTATCTTAACTGGCCCAGAAAATATTCACTTTATGTATGACAATAACAGAGATGACTGCTATATTCCATTTCTGAAGCAAGCCTCCTTTGGCAAAATGGCGCACCAATATTGTCTTTTTTTTTTTTTACAATGCACTGCTTGGTGCTTTGCAAGGCCTCAGTATCTTCTCTGATGAAGGCATTTGGTTTATTTAATTAAGGAAGCTGCAGCTGTTTACGCTGACAAGCTCTCAAGCTCCTGGGTTCATTCTGTGATAGCCATACTACTCAATGCCAGGTGACAGAAGACTCTAGTTCTGTTCATTTCCTTCAAGGCCCAGAGAGGTGCAAGAGGATTGCCATAGAAGGAGTAGAAACATTACCTTTATTTTCAGCCTCTTCCAAGTCCTTTTTGTTTGCCAAGAGAATTTCTTCTCTCTGGTCGGTCAGTAAGTCAGCAAGACGATAAATAACCTCTGCTCTCTGAAAGAGATAACAGTTTCTGAACTGACTTCTTACACAAAGCCTGTGCTTTTTCACATTTGGTTCCATTTAGTCCATTTATGCTGGCCACATCCCCCGCCTGAATACTTGAGGCGAGATTTTCCAGCCCATAGTACATGGAAAAATGAGGCTGAACACTGCCTCCACCTTGACTTTGCTTTTTACTAGCTTGCTTTCTGCACCTAGTCTTCCTCATCAGACCGACAATGTTCTTCCTTTAGGATCACCTTGTTTTCTTCACAAGATGCCCCATTTTACCTAACAAGATGCAGAGCAGTAACTGATTGTCTACAGTTCCTCCTTTGCATACACTACACACCAGAGTGAATAGAGCAAGTTATTCCAATCAGTCCTTCAGCAACTCGAATCACATTCATTTCTGTGTGATATCTGATGGTATCTAAATATTTATAAAACCCACATGAAAGCATGTACTATTTCAGTGGTTCCAAGAACATTTATCTTTCTGCTTTTCTCATCTCTTTAAGCATGCTACAATCCAAATGATGGATCTGACACATAAAGAACAGATTTTTGTCCTGAGAGGGCCATTTGTGTTACAAATCCATGTTATAGAACTTGCCACACATTCAAGGCCGTATTGTTCTATCACCTGCTCAGGCTGTAGAGCTGCCAGGGTCCTGCCACCAGCTCGAGCCATTTCAGCCTGCTGCTCTACTGTAGGACCTGGAAAAAATAAAACCAACAAAATATGCAAAGTAATAGCACAAGTGCAAGTGAACACTGTCCCTTCCATCTTTTGATTCTTTGTGCAAAGCAGGAATCGCTCCAGCAGGTACAGAGTCTTAAAGAGACATATTCAAAAAAGCTATTGTATGCCAAAACAGAAAAAATCTGTACCTGACACAAAAATACTGCTATGGTTCCCAAACGTAGAGAGTCATCACAGAGATTCTGTTAGGTCACCATGTCAGAGGCAAGTGTGCACCATGCATGAAGAAGACAAAGGGCAAAAGAACACCGGGACAGCTAAGTCTCAGGGCATGGTAGGCTACTGAAAGAAAGGAGGCAAACTTTGAAAAGATTAAGTATCTAACAGAAGAAAGCAAAAAGGATTACAAAAATAGCATAGGAATATACAGACAATAATGGAAGCCAAAAGCCAATCTGAGTAACAGCTTGCAGGAAAACTGCTTTCCCTCTTTCTCTCTCTTGAATGCATTTTGGAAGGGTTCCTGCAGAAGAAAGGTGTTTGGGTTTTTGGGGGGTTTTCTGTTGCTTTGTTTGTTTTTTTTTTTCCCTGATAGGATCTCAAAGAATATGTCTCAAACTGAAATGTTACGGAACAGGCTACTTCTGCTTCTGTTTCAAAACAAGCCACCAGGTTCAGGTAGCAGTTCCCCAAAGATTTTGCAAGTACCTCATAGATAAACTTGTGGATTTTTAACTCTCCTGAAATCACCTATAAAACAGATGACTTGAAGGTGAAAAGTATTACCCAACTTCTATTCAAGAAAGGTCCCACAGAAACTACCACAGCAGGGATTCCAATGTTAAGGAAAATACCAAGAGGTATAGTAGGAAGTGTAAGTTGTGAACACAAGATTGACAAATTTATTGTAATGGAACTTTTTCCTAGAAAGCAGTGTTTCAGGAGGACCTGTCAGTCCCGGTGGACACCAAGCTGAACACAGCCTGCAGCATGCCCTCACCACAGAGGTGGCTAACAGTGACCTAGGCTGCATTAGAAAGAGTGGTGCCATCAGATTCAGGGAGGTGATCTTTCTTCCCACTACTCAACACTGGTGAGGCCGCACCTGGAGTACTGTGCTCACTTCTGGGCTCTCTGGTATGAGAGAGACAAGGACACTGTGGAGACAGTCCAACAAAGGCCACAAAGATGATCACTTTATGAGCATCTCTCATAATGAGAGAATGTTGAGAGGGAGATGGAACTGTTTAGCCTGGAAAAGAAGGCTCAGAGGAGATCTCATCAGTATGTACAAATACCTGAAGGGATAATGAACTGAGGATTGATAAGATCACTAAAAAAAAAAGGGGATTTTTTTTAAACTCTAAGAGAAAGATGTAGTGGAAATGGCAAAGCAGAGGTAGAACTGGATGAGCAGGAAGGGGACGACACCAGAGCGCACTCTGTCGTAAGACAGAGTCATTAAAAACTTGGAGATACTTCTCTTTCTTGGAGTATTCAAATGCTATCTGGATATCTGGACTCAATCCTGAACAACCTGCTTGGGCATGAGGAAAGACCAGACGACCCCGTCATCTGTCATACTGAACCTTCCAACCTCAGTCATTCCGAAATTCTGTGATTTCCTCTGTGGCCAAGTCACTAGGCCACAAAGCAGCAAGTGTAATTCAAACCGGATAAAGTTGAATCAATGTAGAGGGGAAAATGGAAAAATTGGACCTCAGGACTGTAACAAATAATGCTGTGAAAACATCACCTCAGTGAAGATCAACGTCAAAACCCCAAATGTTTGGAAATATCAGAAAAGGACTAGAAAAACACAACACAGAACATCATCAGTCTTACCAAAACTCAGTTAAGTCCTGCCATTTTGTAAATTAAAGGTTCATGTGCATCCTGAACACTATGAAATTTTTATTTTCTCAAAAAGGCCACAGTAGAATGCAAAAAATAGGGCAACAGAATCTTGAGTTACCAAGATGATGAGGGGACTAAAACATCTTTCTGACAGGGAAAGGCTGAGAGACCTGGGGCTGTTTAGCCTAAAAAAGTGAAGACTGAAAGAGGACCTTATCTGTGCTTATAAATACCTAAAGGGCAAATGTCAAGAAGATGGGGCCAGTCTTTTTTCTGTGGTGGTCAGTGACAGGACAAGCAGTAACAGGCACACAGTAGAACACAGTAAGTTCCACTGGAACACGCAATACAACTTCTTTCCTGTGAGGGTGAGGGAGTCCTGGCCCAGGCTGCCCAGGAAGGGTGTTAAGTCTCATTCTCTGGAGGTTTCCAAAGTCATCTGGACACGTTCCTATGTCCCCTGATCAAGGGGAACCTGCTTTAGCAAGGGGTTGAACTAGATGTTGTACTAGAAGTCCATTCCAATCCCTACCATTCTGTGATTCTGTGACACAGTTTTGAACACGAGGAACAGTGATGATCGAGTTTTTGAAACAGCTTTGGTACAAAATGTCTTAAGACCAAACCTTTTTCACATGGCAGAGAGATGACGACGGGAAAGACAATGTTTCACATCTTCAAAGCGGAACAGGGGTTGATTGCCCATACAGGCATCGAATGAAGCTAGCAGGAAGAAAATTTAAAACCTTCCCCACACCTCCAAACCCAATCTAAAATGAACACAGAGAATTTATACTCAGTATCTAGTTATGGCTCTTAACTATCACAACACAGAGCCCTGTAGATGCTAAGTCCTTATGTGGGTTAAAAAGATAATTTCACAAACTCAAACAAGAAATCCATTGAGGATTATTGTACATGAGAAATTCACTTGGCTTGAAGCACAAGTCAAAGATGTCGCTCTGTGCCTGTCTTATTCTGCTAAGGTCACAGATCTTTGGTCTTTCTCCAGCAATTGTTGTATCATCTCAACAATGCAGTGGCAAGAAAACTTTCCTACCTGCCACATCAGAAGACTGAGTAATAAAAGGAATTTACACTAAGAAATAAAACTTAACATTGCCTCAGGTCAGACACGCATTCTATGTACATATTTCCACACGGAAATCTTCAATACTGGATGATAACCCCTGAGATCAAAAGCGTAAAAGTTCTTAAGCTTTGCATTCTTAGATGCAAGTCTGATGCAGCAGTTTATCAGCCGGAGGGAACTAGAGCATAGAATTCAACATTTTTTATTCCAACTTTAGAAAATACTTTCCACTTTTCAAAACCCGTTTTTCAAGCACAGTGAGGTTCCCCAGTTATTGCACAGGTCTAGCCAAATTTTAACCCTCATCTTTCAGGAAATCTCTACAACTCTCAATGTACACATCATCTCTGTACTCACCTGCAGGTTTTACCTCTGAAAAAAAGGTTCCAACTTTTTTCCCATCCACAATATCTGTGATGACATGACCGGAAATCTTTGGGTGAGTTCCATTTGCAATCACCACAGAGGTGCCTCCTTGGAGCGCCCACAGAGCTGCTTTTACCTACAGTAAAGGACAGAGCCAGTTCCAGGAAATCAACTTCTTGTTGGATTTGCACACTCTCAACAAGACTTTTCTCTCCACTTTTCATCTCCAGATTGATCACTTATGTTTTCAAAGAGCTTTAAACACGCTTCAGGAATTTCCATAGCGTAGTGTGGAATGAGATCGCCTTTGTGCATTATTCAAAATACAGAATTAATACAGTTCCAAATGTCACATTTAACTAACTTTGATTAACTGAAATGTAACTGATTAGTTGCTCTTTTCAATTCACATGATTCTATGAGAGAAGCTAACGGAACCCAGATGCTGTTCCACAGTACTCACAGAATACCTGAGGCTGGAGAGGATCTCTGGAGATCATATAGTCCAACCAACTGCTCAAAGAAGAGTCGGCTAGAGCAAGTTACTCAAGACATTGTCCAATTGGGTTGTGAACACCTCAAAACACTGAGATTCCACAAGATCTCTCAACAACCTGCTCCAGTGCATCAGCAACCTCACCATAAAATTCTTACATTTCAAATTAATTTCTTGTATTTCAGCCTGTGTCCATTGTCTCTTGCCTGTTACCTGGATACCACTGAGAACAGTCTGGATCTTCTCTACTTCAGATATTCACACCCTCAACTTTCTTCCTGGAGTAAACAGTCTTAGCTCTCAGCCTCAATTAGGGTGACAGCTGCTCTGATTCTTTAATCAGATTCCTGTCTCTCCACTGGATTCACTGTAGGTTCTTCTCTTACTACTTTGTCCATAACCACGCAACTCTGCACACGTTGTCTCACTAGTGACAGGCAGGTGGAAATAATAATTTCCCTTGACCTGCTGGCTATGTTCTAATACAATCCAGGATGCCATTGGCCTGCTTTTCCCAAAAGGCATATTGCTGGCTCGTGTTCCACTCGGTGCCCACCAGGACTCCTCTGTCCTTTTTGATGAGCCTGCTTTCTGCCAGTCAACTACTCCCCTGCCCATACTGGTGAATGGAGCTGTTCCTCCCTAGGCGCAAGACTCAGCACTTCCCGTTATTGAACTCCATAATGTTCCTCTCTGCCCATTTCTGCAGACTGCCAAGATCCATCTGAACAGCAACAACATCATCTCATATATCTCCTTTTCCCACATCTCCATTTCCTTCCCAATAATAAAGCAAACATTCTAGATGTCTACCTTGGCTTCCATGCCTCCCATTCCCACTCGGGATTTGGTTCCAAATGTTACAGACTGCTGGTCTCCTGGGTAGAATATGTCAATGAGCTTTGCATCATCAGATCCTGGAGGGCTGTCAAACAGTCCTGAAATAAATAATTAAATTCTGTTAGCAACACACAGCCTCATTTCCATAGCTTCCCTGCAAAAACAGGAAAAACAAACCCCACGAGACTGAAAAGCTGAATTCCACTTCATGGGACTGAAAACTTTCACTGAATCCTGCTTTTGGTAGGACTGAAAGCATGAAACTTTACTGAAAGCATAACAAGTAAGAAACCAAAACCTCCCATGCTGATTAGTAGCATGCAAGCTGGGAGGCAGTGACATTCGGTCGAGATTATAGAGAGAGTTTACAGCTTTTATACGTTCATAATCAGGGCTTACATATACAAGCCCACAAAAGAACAGGCAAGGATAAATCTCCTCACTGAAATCTCAGCTATTCTTGAATGCTGGGTTGTACAGTGATAAACCTGGTAATTCAGAAATAGGTAAAAACAGCTAACTGTTGAAATCTGCTAAGAAGGAACAGAACACTACAGGGACAGACAGATTTTTTTTTTTTTTTTTTTTGTAATTCTAGTAATTTCATGTAACTTCATTTGGAGCTGAACAATGCTCTGTTTTATCTAACACGTCAAACCTGAACTCTATCACCATGCCTCCTAGAAATTCTGTGTGAGCAGATATTGGCATTACAAATTAGAGAGCATAAGTGCAGACTATCTCTGTCCTTCCTTGATTGTTTGAGAAGATGAGGACGTGGAAAGATATGTGTCTTTCCATAAACAAGGTGTCTTGGAGGATGGGAGTGTTGCATTAATTATTTTTACAAGTTGTTTCGATTCTTGCTTTTATGAGTTGTTCTCAGACAGTCATTTCAACTACAATCAACCATGACATTCAGCTGAATCTGCTAAAAGAAACTGCTTATTGAAATTTACCTCTTTCCTCCTCGGGGCCTAAAACATGTGCCAAAGTCCAGGATCCACTGAAAGAAGCTCATCCAGAGAACATGAAGACTGTGTGACTCGGATGACGTGGACTGCATGGATTTGAAATTGCATCTGCTACCCTCCTCTCTCTAGCAAAGGAACTTACGATATCCAAGAAACGACAAGTGCTCACAGTGGGTGACTGTTAAAGGCACTGAGGTGTCTATTTGCTGATCGACATCCTTGTCACAAGAGCTATGCTGCCTCCCAGGAGCTAATATTTGAGACATTGCTCAGAGAGCGACACAATTTGTCAAGAATGCCAACTACTACCCACTGCTACCCTTCCATGTGGGCATGCATGATGTGATGAGCCAGAATATGGGCAGAATCAAGGACTACAAAGTGGAAAATACTGGGGCCCAAGTTATCTTTGCCTCTATTTTACCAGTCAGAGGAAAGGAGATAGATAGAAATAAACAAATTATGCACATCAACTCCTGGCTACGTGGCTGGTGTCACTGTCAGAGTTTTGGCTTTTAAGATAATGGGACCTCCTTTGATGACTGGAATCTGCTAGAGTGTAGAAGGAGCAAAAGAATCTTTGGAAATAGTCTGGTCAACTTGGTGAAGCGGGCTTTAAACTGAAGGACTAGGGAGGTGGGGGTGCAAATTAGCAATGCTCATGCCATCTCATTCCACTGGGAAATACGTCAGGTCATCCAGAGCAGCAACAAACACTCCTCAGCTGCATGCCGAGATGAGAGTTTGAAGGCTGACTACCCCAAGGGAGTGTCTAACTGGGGAGGATCCTCTTGCACCCATCCAGGGAAACCTGTACACTCAAGCCTCTACGACGCCTGTAAGCTGCTGCACGCAGCACAGGGAACAAGCAGGAAGACCCAGAGATGTGGCTACAGTTGCAGGGCCATGATCTCATCGAGGTTACAGAGACATGGTGGGACAGCTCATATGGCTCAAGTACTATCACGAAGGCCTATGTAAAGATAGATCAGCAAGGCGAAGTGGTCGAGTTGCTCTTACATGAGAGCAACCGGAATGCACTGAGCTGTGCCTAGCGGGGGTGAAGAGTGTGTTGAAAGCTTATGGGTGAGAATTAAGAAGCAGCCTAATGCAAGTGATAACTGTTGTGTGGGTTTATTACCGGCCACCTGTTCAGGAAGTCAGTGAGGCCTTCTACGGACAGCTGAAAGCAGCCCCACGATCACAGGTCCTGGTTTTTATGGGAGACTTCAACCACTCTGATATTTGCTGGCTGATATTAGTCACACAGCTAGGCATACACAGTCCAGGAAGTTCCTGCAGTGCATTCATGACAACTTCCTGACACAGGCTGTTGAGAAGCCAACACAGAGGTGTATGCTGCTAGATCCTGTACTATCAAATACAGTCTCATTGGTAACATGAAGGTTAGAGGAACCCTTGGCTGCAGTGACCGTGAGATGGTGGAGTTCAAGATCCTTTGTAAATGCAGCAGGGCAGTGAGTAAGATTGCAACCCTGGGCTTCAGGGGAGCTGTCTCTGGCCACTTCAAAGGCCTGCTTGGTGGAGTCCCATGGGTTAGGACTCTAGAAGCTAGGGGTGTCTAAGAAAGCTCATAGATCTTCAGGCACCACTTCATCCAAGTCTAAGATCAGTGTATCCCTATAAGTAAAAAAAGTCAGGTAAAGGAGGCAGGAAGTTTGCTTGGATGAGTAAGGAACACAAGGAAAAGCTGGGAGACCTGGGGCTGTTTAGCCTAGAAAAGAGAAGACTGAGAGGGGATCTTATCAGTGCTTATAAATACCTGAAGGGCAGGCGTCAAGAGGATTGAGTCAGACTCTTTTTCTGTGGTGGCCAGTAACAGGACAAAGGGTAACAAACAGAAACTGGAATACAGAGAGTTCCACTTAAAGATGAGGAAAAAAGTCTTCCCTGCGAGGGTGAGTGAGCCCTGGCCCAGGCTGCCCAGGGAGGGTGTGGAGGCTCCTTCTCAGAAGGTTTTCAAAATCCGCCTGGACGCGTTCCTGTGCCCTCTGATCAAGGGGAACCTGCTTTAGCAGGAGGCTGGGCTGGATGATCTTTAGAGGTCCCTTCTAAGCCCTACCATTCTGTTAATCTGTGAACCATACCTGACAGACTTAAGTCACAGCAGCACAGCTCAGAAGTCTAGAGCAGTGTAAGCCAAATACTTGAGATGCAGAAAAAACTAGCAAGTTCCAGGTACCTGGAACGACCAAGATTTGTATCTGTAATTCACTGAAAGACAGAACCTGTTGGCAGAAGAAACAAACTATTGTAGAAGAATATTTGGCTTCTAGTCCTTATACAAAGCACATAGCCTTTATCCTGCATTTTACTCATGACTATATCGTACAACTCGCAGAAGCTAGCAGAAGCACAACAGTAAATATGATATTCTCGGTTCTGGAACAAATCTCAAGTTCACATGCATTCCCACACACCGAGATTCAACAGCGAGGCAGACAGTCTCTGGCTTATACAACAGCATCAGCATTGGGTATATGCCTTAAGGAATTAAGTGGCATGTTGCAATTGTCCCTGTAAAACATATGAACTGAAGAGGATATCAGGAAAACTCAAATACATGTTTGACTATCATACATACTTCCATAAAACAAGAAAGTAAATAAATGACTCACAAACCTTCAACATCTGAGAGAACAATCAGGAGATCAGTTTTCATTTCCACAGCTAGTCGTGCTGCCAGACTGTCGTTATCCTTCACGCTGATCACCTGCAATACACACGCATATTAGCAGCACTGAATAGCAGGAAGAGCTAGGAAATATTTGGTTGCAACATACAAAAGCAAGCTACTTGAGCACTACCAATTCCTTCTGAGTTACTTTGTCCATACCCACTGGAAACAGTTATCTTTCTGTGAAAGCACAGATGCTTTTGTGGATGCAGTAAAACAGCATCAAAATGATGAGGAGTGTGACCAGTACCTGCATTCTCCAATCTGGTGCCCAGTGACAGGACAAGGGTGCTAAATGGCCCTGATTAAAGCAGGGGTGCTGGACTAGACAATCTGCTAGAAGTCCCTTCTAGCTTCAACTATTCAGTGAAAACCAAACTGGGCGTGCTTCCTTTTGGCAGAGCAGACATCATCTGCCCTGCTTTCATCCCACAGCACTGTGTCATGTCAGATACAGATAGACCACCATAGTTTTATAGTACTCTCTGTCCATATAACTAATTTTGTAGGTTTATTTCCCTGCTGCAGGCTGCAGAGGTCCTTGATTATGACATTCACTACCATTAGTGAACTAGTAGATATTGGTGATGTGCTATCTACGAGCAAGATCCACCCCCTTGCAATACTTTACCCACATTTACCCCCTGCAGATCACTATTCGGCTCTGGAGGTGGAACAACAGCATCATTAGTGTTAATTATAGGGACAATATTCATTCTTAAAAGTTCATGTAATGTTCCGTTCAAGTTCCGACGCTTCTGCTCATCGTGGAAATCCAGGTTGGTGACCAAAATCTACAAATAGGGAAAAAAAAAATAACGTATAGTTATCCTGCCACTTTTCCCGAGAAGAACATCATAAACATATATATTAACACACCATACAAATCGGTTGTGCCCTTTGGGTTACTAAAGAAACGTAAGCCACACTTAAAGGAGAAAGGATACAAGTGAGAAATACTCTTTTCACAACATTTTCAGGTTTAACTTCCACTGGGGCCTATAATGGCCTTTCTCAAGCTGACAGATCCCAGACTCCAGGGATCAATTTGGGGAAAAACAAAAAAAAAAAAACCAAAACATAAGTAGAACATAGATGCTGATGATAACTATCACGACCCTAAACAATTTAACGGATTACTCAATACATTGCCTTTCCTGTTTTCCCTTCCAGTGTAATGTTTCTCCTGTCACAAGCAAAAGGGATGCTTTGTCTCAAGATTTCTCTTCAGCTCTAGAACTCACTTGTTTTCTGAAGGAATCTTGGTCTTAAAGCCTCTGCATGCAGACAACGCTGCTTCAAAGAGTATTTTAGAAATGTTTATTCTGCTATTTCACATTTGAGAACTAGGCAAATAACTCCTCTATACAAATGGTGCAAGAGCATCTGAAATCAATGTGTACAATATTTTTTTTTTTGCATAGGCTATTAATTCTTTTGAAATGAACAAATGATAGTTGTCTTCATACTTGAACAAGAATCCAGTGCGGCCTATAGGGATTGTTAGCTATACTGTAAACATTTTAGTGATATCACTATAAAGTACTAGAGGGAAAAGTTCCTCCAAGAGAGGCTTCACCCTAGGCTCCTAAATTCATTAGAAGTGCTGATGCAGTTGATGCAATTCTGTATTCTCACAGTATTTAAGATACACAAAGCCCATTTAAGAATAGTTCAATTAATACAGTTGCAGCACTTTGTACATGCAGAAGACCTGGGCTAGGCATACCATCACCCTCAAGTGTGAAAGGTTTGAGAAGCAGACAGACAGCAAGCTCTGAAGCATGGATATGCATTTCTGTCAGCTTCATGGCATGTGAGGTACTTGAGCCACTTGTGATTTTTACATCTTCACTTTCAATCACCGCCTTCAGCTTTGTGAAGAGACTTTAACAGACTTGGCCCTCCATATGCGACATGGGGACACACAAACTCCAAAACCAAAAAGTGTATTTGCTTCACCTTCACAACAGAGAACTCAGAAACACTTAGCAAGGCATTCCTTGCTAAGATATAAACTACCATTTTTGCTACAATAATAAGACTCAAAAGTAGGATGGCAATGGAAATGCAAGACTACAGTAGAGATACAAGCACGTAATACACAGAAAAAAAATCCAAGAACAATTCCATCACTGATTGAAGTAGTAATTTTGTCTAGGAAAGAAGAAATTCCTTACTTGAGCTGCGCAGATGCTGTATTGTGTAAACATGGCCTCGTATAAAGCCATTAGTCCACTCTGGCCAGCTGCCGCACAGGCTCGGGCTTCCAAGACTGGAATAGCCTACAAAGACAAACAACAGCTGTCAAGGCAGTGACTCTAGCAGTTTCTACCCAACACTCAAAGAACAGTGGGAGTGCTGCCAGCCACTCACCATATCTTTTAGCTGGCTCTGGCCTGAATGAAGAGCTTGCCTCACACTCTGAGAAAGCAAGATCTCATGACGCAACCGTTGCTTTCCAAAAGCTACAGCACCGCTGGTGACAATCATCATCTCTCGGCCCTGATTTTGCAGCATTGACACCTGTAAGTAAAGAACATAAGAAATAGGGCTTGGAATATGATCACTGCTAGCATGACAGTTATGGCTATTATAGATTAGCTTATGCTCACCAGTTCTTGCTGACACAAGTATTTCACTTTATCTGTGGATGTGCAAAGCAAGGCAATCATCCTCCAAAATACTCCTGCACACCTTCCTAGACACTTAGGAGCTATTTAGTCTAATATACAATCTGCATGCAATCTATACCTTCTGCTGAACTATCTTTCCACAGTACCAGTTTTTATGACAGAGTCACACTTTGAGTTTCACAATACGTATTATATGTTAACACTTCTATGCCCCTCCACCTCCATTGCTACAGATAAGGAAAGATAAGATATGAAAAAGCCATAGACTAGCAGCTGTACCTTCCACCACCCTTATTTACCATTACCAATACCACTGAAGTATTAATGAGTCTCCTCCATGCTGAACAGCCCCAGTTCCCGCAACCTTTCCTCGTATGAAAGATGTTCCAGTCCCCTGATCATCTTGGTGGCCCTGCGCTGGATTCTCTCCAAAAGTTCTCTGTCTCTCTGGAGCTGGGGAGCCCAGAACTGGACACAGGACTCCAGACGAGGCCTCATCAGGGCGGAGGACAGAACCTCCCTTGACTTGCTGCCCACACTCTTCTTGATGCATCCCAGGATGTCATTGGCCTCGTTGGCCACGAGGGCACGTTGCTGGCTCATATTTAGTTTATTATTAACCAGGACTTCCAGATATCTCTCTGCAGAGCTGGTCTGCACAGAGTCAGCCCCTAGCCTGTACTGGTGCAGGGCATTGTTTATCCTGAGGTGAAGGACTCTGCACTTGCCCCTGCCTCCACTCAGGGACTAGCAAGGTATCAGTCTGCTTGTGTGAGGTAGCCAGTGTTTGCCTTAGCAACACTTGTTTCTTTTCCACTTTTCCTTCACTTATTAAACTGTCCCTATTTGAACCTATGACTTTTATTACTTTTGCTCTTCCTATTTTCTTCCCAATCTGACTTGTCATGGGGCAAAGGTGCAGTGGGCAAACAGGCATCCATGTGGGTGCTTTGCTGTCGGTCAGGGCCAACCCACTGCAACTTCAAATACTGATTTGCTGAGTTACATGGTTTATGCTACTACAACACGGAGGGATGAAAAAGAGAAAGGCCATCCCATTGCTTTAAAAGGCCACCACTATTTTATGAGTTTTTCCTACAGTCTTTTGTGCCATCCAACAATTAGCGAGTATCCGAAGTTAAAACAAACATTCCGCTTCAGTCATAGAATTACCTGCTCAACAATAGATGCGAGCCTCCCAAGGGCCAAGCCACACTCATCCCCTCGAGTCACAACAGCACTACCCAGCTTCACTACAATGCGCTTTGCATGCTTCAGCTCACTGCGGTGTGCAAATGACTTTCCGTGTGCACGGCTGAGTGGCATGGTGATAAATGGGATGTTGCTCCAACAACGGATGGGTTCGTTCCTTAATCTTTGGTCTATGGTTGAAGAAAGAAAATAAGTGGTTTTGAGTGTTTTATTGAGACTTTAAGCCCTTGAAATTACATAGCATTTCTTCTCTTTCCAAGGCTAAAAGCTCACAATACCAACTTCTCAGTGACTGGGAACGAGAAGCGAGCTTACAAGCCACCAACATAAAGTGAGAACCAATAATAGCACTAGCCATCCCTAAAGTATATAAGGCAATAAATCCCACGTGTCACATATCTTTGACTCTGGAAATCTAGAAGACCGAACTGAAGAACACTGTAAAAAAGCCCAGACTGCTCACACCTTACATAAAAATACTAAGTTTTAAAAACCATCTCCTTTGCCTTGCCTCATTAGATAGAGCAGCAGCTACTGTATTAGTGCAAAAAGCTTAACCGTTAGTAAAGAAAAAAAACCACAGCTTTCACAACATCTCTAGGTTACGTATTTCTGCATGTTGCTAAACTAGGGGCAGCAAAAGAGGGATGACAGACATATAAAGTCGAAGTTACCTTCCTACAGGATAAATAGGTGTTGGGAGGGAAAAGAGACAATCACAGTGTTTCTCAGGTAAGATACAAGATAAATAAGCCTAGAACTTCACCCAAATCAGTGTGCTGAGAACCTTCCACGTTCCACAGTGATTCTACAGTATCTCAGCAAAATTTTTGTTATCAAGATGTCTGCAAAGGACAGTGAGGCCAGCACAGCAGATTTGCAAACAGTGACTGTTGTTAGGTACAGTCATAAGGAACAGTCTGAATCCTCACTAATAGAAAAAGAGGGAGCCCAAACCACATCAAATTATGAAGTTAAGCTGAAGGAATGAAGGTGAAAGGAAATTCCAGCATACTTTATATGAAGTTTTATAGAGCCGCAGTGAATTGCTTCTGAAGGAGGAGTTGTGCAGATAAGCACACCTGCAGTCCAAGCAGGTCAACTTGATAATTAATACAATTAAGCCTTATTACTTCAAAAATTTAAAATCGTATTTCCTTATCTTTCATCTAGTTCTTACTGTATTATTCAGAAACTCCACTAAACCAGGGTCAACTTTTAGTCAGTCTTAAAAATACCAATACAGCAAAAAAGAGGGAGAACACTTCTCATATAATTATCTAAAAAGCGTCTACAAGCATTGCATTCTGGGACTAAAAGTGCAACTTAGTCAAAAGACAGCACATATTCATGGAAAAAATAAGGAGAAGATCAAACTGGACGGTATTGAAAAGCATTTGAAGAACACTGCAACCATCAGGCAGTCAAAGCAGGTTCACAAAGCGAAAGTGCTGTTTAGTTTTATATCCTTCTATGATAAGGTCACTGACTCAATGGATGAAATGAAGGTGATGGATGCAGGTTTTTTGGCTTCTAGTGAGGTTTTTGGTACTGTTCCTTACAGCATCCTTCTGGACAAGCCATGCAACTGCAAGATGAGCAGGTTCGCAGCGCACTGGGTGAAGAACTGTCTGGACAGCAGGGCTCAAAGGACTGTAGCAATTGAGGCTACATCTGGCTGGTGACCAGTCACCAGCAGCGTAACTCAAGGCTCAATCCTAGGTCCAATGCTGTTCAATACTTTGATTCATGACCTAGATGCAGGAGTTGACTGCATCATTACCAAGTTTCGTGATGATACTAAACTGGGAGGTACTCTTGACACCCTCGAGGCACAAGAAACCATGTGGAGAGATGCAGATAGATCAGAGTTGGATGATCATCAAGGCCATCAAACGTAACAAGTCCAAATGTCAAATTCTGCACTGGGAACAGAGTAAGGCTGGACACGAATATAAGTTGGGAGAGGAGTGGCTGGAGTGCAGCCCTGCAGAAAGGGGTCTGGGGCTGCTGGGTGGCAGCAGCTCAGCAGGAGCCAGCAAGGAGCCCTGGCACCAAGAGGACAAACTGAATCCTGGATGCATCAAACACAGTGTAACCAGCTGGTCAAAAGAGGTGATTATCCTGTAGTATTTAGCATTGGTGTGACCTCACCTGGAACACTTGTACACAGTGCTGGGCCCCACTATTTAAAAAGGATGTGACAGTCCTTGAACATGTAATGGGTAGGGCAGAAAAGCCAGTGACAAGACTGCAAGGCATGTCATCAGAAGAGCACTTGAGGACTCTGCCTCAATTTAGTCTGGAGAGAAGGAGACTGTACTCTGCAGCTTCCTGAGGGTGGGACATGGAGACCGAGATGCTCCTCTTCTCCCTGGGATCCAGGGACAGGATGCCTGGGAATGGTTCAAAGATGCATCAGGGAACTGTAGGTTGTAGGTCCCTTTCAACTGAAGTATTCCATTCTAGTCAATCCTAACCAATAAATCATCTGAAGATTACAGGTTTCTTTACAAATCAGTAAACTGGATTCTATGCCATAGTCAACGTTATCTGATTTTATTTAATCTGTTCAGTCACTCTGACGTTGAGGCTCTAGAATATAAAACTGATTAATTTATAACCTGAAGTGACTACTCTGAGCATAACTTCCGCTGGAGAAAGACAGGAACAAGCATAGTGCTACAGAAAAGAGAAAGTTGTCATGTAAGAATGTCCTAAATAAATATTTTGCTCATCTCACATGCAAAAGAAGCTTAAATGATCATAACTGAGGGCTGGACTAGTCACATATACAAAAACAACAACAGTTCTAGAATCAGCAAAGAATTTCATTCACCTCCACTAAATGCTAACCTTGCTCTATGACTGCGTAAATCTATATTTTTTAGTTATTTTAGACTGGGCTGAGATACAAAATCAGCTCCCACGTTACATATGCAAAACATTTCTGGTCATGCAAGTCCATTAACTTACTTCATATGCAATTAGGGAGAAAGTGATATAGTCTACCAGTCATCTTTTTTTTTTTGCCAAATAGGTTTCTAGGCATTCCAGTTTTTAGATCCAGTACCTTGTTAACAATTTCACTTCCCTAACAACGAGAGGGAAACGTATGAAGACTGAAGATCCCTTCATGTAACCTGCATGAGGCTTGCTTCTTAGGAGTAAAGAAGCAGAATTTCGAAACACACGAGCTGAACAGGATCACAACAGAAACAGTAGCGAACAAAAGAAAACGGTGATAAATGTTCAATCGAGCTTTAGAATACAACTGATGAAGTAAACAGAGCTGTTCCAAAATCAGATACCGACTACTGTCAGTAATAAGGCACAATTTTCACAGCTGTAACTATAAGCAGTTTACTGATTTTGGAAAACATAGAACATTTAGAAGTACTACAAATGCAGAAGTCAACAGAGCTATGGCTCAGCAAAACAAGTTTAGCGTTTTCGAGATTTCAACACATTCACTCATATAAATATGAACAAAAGAAAACTCTTAAACACACAGACCAATGGGAAATTCATCTTGCGTGCAACAGTAAACAGTTAAACTCTTGACGTAATAGTCTATCTATCCTTGCTTTCTCTATTTTGATCACAAGCCAAAATTGACAGTGAACAGTTGTCATAAGCTAGCTTTTCAGGGAACAATTATTTACAAGGCAGTCAGGTTTTCTGCAAGTATCTTTCCACTTCTATCTCATTCAAATAAATTTGACCTTCACACCTTGCTTTACTCAAGATCTGTGGGATAAAAATGCAGAGAGGAGAGCAGGTATCATCAGATCTTGTTTTCCAGCAATGTATGAGGTTGAGATAACTTTGCAGTGACAGTACTTTCACAAATGATTTTTCTTTTGCTTGAAATGCACAGCAAAAGGAAAAATTCACTCTCAGACAATCCAGCTGAATATTACTGAGTGAAGTAATAACTGCAGCTCACTCCAGAGGCTGCGAGTTTTGAATTATGTTAATGAGGTGATTTTCCTTTCAATGTAGTCATGCCCAGACACATACTGACCAACATTATTAAAACCATGTGCTTTCTCTCATACATACATAATCGGGAAATGGCTGCGGTGGCATTTGGCAATGACACAAAGCGCCATCCAGGGGAATGGACAACAGGACTGAGAGCAGCTCGACACAACATTTTGAGATGTCTTCTTCAAACCGCAGGTATCTGTAAGTTAAAAGGAAGGGAAGAGGGGGGGAAGCTGGTTAAATATCAGTGAATTTCCATCTACATTTTTCCTTTGACCTGCACCTCCCTCCAAGCTCTTTGTCCCGTATACTCTTAAAGAAGTCTGCTTGTGGAAGAGACAGACAGTCACTCTACTTGGAAGAATTCTCAAACTGTGACTTAAAAGAATTGAAGGCTCCTGTTCCCTACATGTAGGAAGAAGATCATTATTAAAGATCAAGAATAAAACATGGTTCCCCAAGAAGAAGAAAAACTATTAGTGAGTGTGCCTACAATGGAGAATAGTCATTAACTTTTCTCCACAGAGAACTAACAGAAAAATTCCTCCACATACAAAAAAATGACCCATAATTAAAAAAAAAAAAAAAACACCTAGAGAGGTCTTTATCATCCAGTCTTCTCTGTATGTCCCCTTAATAGAGCATCTATTATAATCCTCATGAATCTTGGCCCTATTCAATATAGGAGATATGCTGATTCACTTTTCACTGAACATTACCAAATGACAAGATGTTAACCACAACAACAAATAAAGACAATAATTTCCAAGGTATTTGGCATTAGTTTCCCTTGGCTGAACATGCAAACATTCATGATTCTTGTAACTCAGAATCCACTAGAGCAAGTACACAGCAAACAAGACATGCACAACTTGAAATTTACTAGGACAGATCTAGTTGAAGTAATGCATCTAGTATCACAAAGGAAATAAAAGAGATTAACATGAAGCCAGTTCTCTCGGACAATACTTAAGTCATGAAACCTCATCTTCCCCTTTTACAAAATTTTGCTTCCTTTTCTTTCTTTTTTTTTAACCCATCCCTCTGTGCCACTGGAGTGTATTGTACATCCATTTCTGTATGTCATCTGCAATGGCAGTCTTGACCACTGCCAGGATGAGGCAGACAAAGGTCTCGAAGCAGATGATACAAGTCCCAGTTTTCTTCTCCTAATAGGGCAAGCTTAAAGGAGATGGTGAACAGCACCAAGTAGACATTCCCTCTTTCAAACCTTCCCAGGCACTCATGCACCTACCTTGGAAGGGGGGGTGGCACTCTGGCATGATCACATTCACCCTGGCATCTACGGTCAGCTATCACCTTCCCAACCGCAACTGGCAAAGAGCAGACCCCTTCCACTACAATTATCGCAAGTGGAGCTGTCTGTTCTTCTTCATGTCCCTTTACAGACTCATCTCTCTTAGGGAACAGAATCAGACACTCAACCTGAAGGTTTACTCCCAGACATTTGCAGTTACAACCTCTCCTGTCAGGCCTTCAACTCTCACTACAGTAACCATCTTCACCCAGTGTTGCACTGTCACTAGAAAACAGATCCACACTAGCTAGATCAAGCTGTGTCGTCTCCTTGGTTGCACCTACTGAGCTGCCAGAGAACCACTTTACTCACTACAGAGCTACTTGCAACTATCTCGTCCTTCCGGAAGACTGTCTCCTGTTTCCCTTTGCCACAGACAACTGCCAAAAGCAAGTAGACAATGAGGAATGAGAAGTGGCAGAAAATGGGGATCTTTTGAGCAAATAAGTTTTTAAAAAAGGATTAAAAATAAATACCATATATTTTAAAATATCTTGTGGAAAAAGGCAAGGAGATTAATTTAACAAGAAGACAGAAATGTAAATTTTAAAGCATTAGCAAACATCAAGAGAGATACGTGAAATGGGAACAATGCTGCCAGAAAGCACAGACAGAGCACAGGGCACAGTGTAAATGACAAGCTTCCTTTCAGGCTAGTCCAACGCTGCAGAACCACTCCTTTCTCTCCTCTCACTCAATCAAGGATTTAAAGTTAACATCAATCCACATTTTCCATTCCACTCTCATTTCTATACCTGAAATTAATCTGGTCTTCAGCAACAAATCAAAGAAAGTATATAATTAAAACAAAAACTTATGCCTTGCTTAGAGGGGAGGGAACAACAACTAGAAATGCAAAATGCATTATTCAAGTATTTCTCCAAAACTCTAGCATCAGCCTAATTTTCTTCATTACCAGGAAAACCTACTCCTTCCTAAAGAGTCTCCAAGTCCGACTTTTAAAAATATTATTCTCCCATTATCTCTTTAAATGATAAAAATTAACCCTACATTATTAATCATATAAAGCACTATTATTAGCTAGTTTGCAAACTCAAAAGCAAGAGACCTTCCCAGTTCAGAAGAACTGACTATGATGATACAAAGTTTCAAATAAAAGGTCTTTAGAACAGTTAGAAAACAGCTTTGTCCTGGTTCTGATGAAGTTGTACACGCAGAGAATAGGTGATTCAAAGCAACATGTACCATGCAATTCTTTCCTGCCAAGAATCCGTACCAGCAGGGATAGCGTGGTCGTGGCAGCCTGCATCTGTGCATCGCCTTGTGCAGGGGAATAAACCCCACCAAAGGCCCGACAGAACGGCTAGCACTTTCCATTCGAGTAGCTCAAAAGATAGCATCTGCCAAAGTTCTGTATTGTTCCATTTAGTTAAACTTCGGCTATAAGTCAGTTAAGCAGCACAAACGGGACCAGGGCCTCCAGCTGCCTGCACTGGAACGGGCAAGCTCACGCGCGGAGCGAGTTACACGCCGGGAGCAAGCAGCAGAGCCCAGCGAAGCACTCACGGGAACACCGCGGCAGACCAGCGGCTCGTCGCGCGTTGTCCAGCGGCACCCGGACGCGCCGTGCCCGCGGCTGAGCCTCCCGCCGAGCCCGCGCCGCAGCCGCCTCCGCTGCAACGGCCGCGCTCGCAGCTGACCCGCCGCAGCCAATCCGCGCCCGCGGCGGCGGCCACATCAGCGCTGATGCACCCCCGCGGCTCCGGCCGCAGCCCTCCCCCCGGCGCGCACACCTTCCCGTCCTGCTGTCCCAGCGGATGATGTAATTCTGCTCCACGTTGCAGCACAAAATCCAGGGCTTTACAAGTTGCAGCGTTAACGACTGTTTTCTGTCTCGTCCCAGACTAGTCCAGACAGACATACCCACAGCACAGGCTGCTGGGCCATCTCCCACGTGAAGCAACCTCAAGCTAGAGTTAGTTAGCACCTTTCGAACGTTTTCTTCCTCCAAACGTCATCTCTCTGCTTTTGAACGGATCAAATCTGGCTACTTTCTTCTACTTGTTTTCAACACCGAGTGGAAAAACATCAGGTTCCGTCGGCTGTTAAGGATAAAGATGACAGAACTAGCATCCTACTTCTGTTCCAGTTTCCCTACAGCCATCAAATGAATGCTGTACAAGTGCCAAAGATCGTTCAGGAAAAGCAATGAAGACTGAATAAGAAACGTGTAATAGCTGTGGTCAGTAGAGGGACAACAGTGCCATTCACCAAAACAAAGATGCAAAGCAAGTACCTGGACACACGTTCACATTCAGAAGAAACTATAGCCGGGGAAATGCAAGGATAGAAGGAAATGAAGTCTGAAAAGTGTAGCCCAAAGTTAGCACTCTTGTTTAATATTTCAGAAGAAAGACTACATTTGCTACCCTGGGTGCCAGCCTCTCTTCCAGAGACTTTGGTTGTACTTTTTCACCCTACTATTTTTCTATTTTATTCATACTCTCCACATTCAAAGCCTCAGCGCGGAACTTCAACAACTGTTCTCCAGCAACAGTTAAACCAGCCAGCCACAACTTCCTAAGAAAGAATAGGGAGTATTCATCAACTGTAGGATTTATTTCCCCTATCCTATCATTTCTTCAAGAAGTGCACCACTCAAAACAGCATTCACTAGCACCTCAACCTCAGGGAGCTGTGCCCTCCAGGTCCTTATTTTTAAGCCATGTGCCTTTACCTACCTTTCCTTTTTTATTCTCTGCCCTCACAATGTGCTTCCCTCTTCTTCTGGGGTTCTGGAGAAACAAGATGGCATTCCAGTTTTATAAAGGATAAGCTGACATCCAGATCCTAATGGGGAAAATAAGAAGTAAAATAAAAGACATCAGCAGACAGCACTCTGTCAGATGCCCAGATAAAGTACACGGGCAGGACAAAAAAGCAATTAAAACTACCCAAATACTCTCCCAGTTTCCTATTTTGTGTGGCTCTGGGGCTATTCACCTTCTCCACGCTACTCGAGATACTACAGACTTGCAGTGCACCAACCCTCTCATGCGTTCCTCTCTGCTGGGATGCTCAAGTTTTTCTTAAAACAATTCTAGCACCAGAAGTACACCAGTTTTGCCACTCACCCTGCTCAAAGCTGCCCCTTCCAAAAAACAGCTCAATCATGGCAGTGTTCTGGTCAGAGACAAACTAATCAACCTGTCTATAGAATGAGCACTAGCACCAGCGAGAGAGAAGCACATCAACTCTTCAGACTCCACTATTGCTAATAAATCAGTATAGAATGCTCTTATTCTCCTTATATCAAGGCCATTTCTTATATACAATCATCTCGATTGCTCTTCCTTCGTCTCCCTGATTACTCTAAACAGAGTACAACATATTACCCAAGGAAGAGTCCAGAAATGCACAGGATACTCAAGTTTGGATGAATCCAGGATTTGCATAGTGGCACGACACAGTCTTTTATTTTTGCGTGTCACTCCTCATCTGATAGTTTCTACCACTCCATTCGCTTCTCGACTTTCACTATACTTTGAACTGACTTCTCAGAGCATCATCCACAGTAACACTTAGATGTTTTCTTCCCTGGATACTGCAGAAATACATACTGCAGAAACACATTGCCTTCATATTCTTACTAATACAACACGAAACCAGTGCAAATGATAAACTACTAAAGCTAAGCCTGACAGATGCTCACTCTAATACTGTGTACACTTCTTATAACAATCCTAGCAAAAGGTAAATTAAAAGAGGAAGGTAGTACAGCAAACAAGCAAATCATTAAAGCAGCTAACACAACAAGTTATTCACTGACACAAATACAGAAAAGGTAATGTACTTTCTCAAGCGAATAGATATAAAAGTATTTTACTATAGAACAAGGAAAATAAAACTTTATTTTAACCCTTTATAAATAGCTTCTATGTGTCATCAAGAGCAAATCTGAGAAGAGAAATAAGGTAAACAGTTCCCAAGATCCATTATTAAAAGGTGCAGAGTCAGCATAGGTATAAGCACGCATGGAAGCATTTCAGTTGTTTTTCATGTAAGAAAATAAAACTGTTCTTGACTTTGTAGTACAAAGACCCTTGCCAAAGGCTTCTGAAAAGCTGTATAAGCTTTGCTCATTAAGTCTCCTTTATCTAAAGTTTTATTCTTTCAGAGAGCTACCGGGTTTCTTTAAAAAACACTAACTCAACAACATAGGCTTATCATCACGAATCAGTGCAAAACTTAGGTAGTGACTTTTATGTGTCATATGACTGTCAGGAGGGGTTTGGGCACGGAAAAATCTTGTAAATGCAACGGAAAAAAAAAAAAAAAACGTCAAGAAGGGCAACGGCTCAGTTCTCACAAAGCTCTGGAACAATGAGGCCAACGCAGCCCTTATCAAACTAGTGCAAAATCTACAAGGCTCTGCAAAGCCTACGAGGACCAAAAGAACTGGGAGCATCCTGGTGCAGGCAGCATTACAGCGGCTGTACGTACAGTACTTCTGCAGCTTCAAGGCTCAGCCCGCTTTTTATCCACGGTCCTCCGCAGCGAGCCACTCGGCAAACCCTCCTGCTCCTCTACTCGCAGGAAGACCAAGAGCAGCAGCCGCGCTCGCTGCGCGGGGCCGCTCGCCCCTCTGCGACATCGCAGGCGGCAGGACCAGCAACCGCGCCGGCCCCGGCCGCAGCCCGACCCCCACCCCCGGACACAGCTGGCGACCGCGGCCCCGGGCCGCTCGGCAGCCACGAGGCCACGCCGGCAGGGAGCCGGCAGGGAGCCCCCGGCACGGCACGGCCCGCCCAGGCACGGCCCGACTCACCGTCC
>WBNH01004558.1:38625-52260 GCA_013401255.1 Urocolius indicus
CCGCTCGGGGGCGCTCCTGCCCGCCGCGTGCCGCTGCTGCGGCCGGTCACGTGACGGAGCCGTCCCGCGAGCGCGGAGCGGCGCCTCCGGGCCCTGCGCGGGGCGGCTGTGAGCGCGCGCGGCGGGCACCGCGACCCCCGGCACGCTTCTCCAACTACCCCTTTGTTCGACTCAGTTATCGTCACCCCTACAAGAATGTCCTGGTTCCACTCACCGGCAAGCTGCGAGGACACGTCATACACACCACAAAGGTGTAAAACTATTACAGGCAGAGGTGGGAAGCCACATCCAGCTCAAACCCAAGCTCGTTTTTTCGCTGGTACCGCCAGCCGAATGTAGCACCAGAATATACGTGTTCAGATTAGCTTTCATGGGGTGTCCCAGACATTACTCACTAATCTGCATGTTTTAAATGGGTCACGGTTCTGTCTCATTCAGGTTATCTCCTTTGATATCCTGACTTCTGTTTATTTTTGCACCATTTCTGTTGAAGTTGGCCCGGAGGAAGAGCAACAAAAGTTGCTATACGCAGTGTATGTAAAAAAGCAGCCAAGACATTTGGTTGAAGATGAGCCAGATGCCTCTTACTTTCTTGCTGCATACTGTTCCCCCTGGAACTAGACACTAGATGGGTCTAATTTTTCCATTATCTGCAGAATTTAAGATCAACAATAAATGCTTTGCTTTAAAAAAAAAAAAAAGTTTCCATATAAACATATTTTTAAAAAAACATATTATTGTCCAACAACTTCATGGAATGACAGAGCAGATTGCCATTGTCTGCGTGACGTGGTGGGGTAAACTAAATAATCAGAAGATTGCCTTCAACTTCCAAAACTATTAATAAACTTACATTCCATTCCCTGAGACTGAGCCAGAGGTAGAATCCATCTGTAATTTTTTTCAAAAATAATAATAATTTATTCTTAAGGAACGATCACAACTCTTTTCTGATGTGCTACCTAGCATTTCGGTGGCTACCATGATCAGTGCAGTTCCTATCTGGAGTCACAAGAGAATGTTTCTTATCTAGGATAAACGATATTTGGGCCTTTTTCTTCAACAACAACAAATAAATAATCAGGAAAGAATCTGTCCTAATGAACAATTAAAATGAATTTCTGTTTCACAGCAGGGGATGTTTTAAAATTACTTTGCTTTGACTAACACTATTGCTAATGCAAACAGTGATCAAAACACAAATATTTAATTTGAATATTGGTATTGGAAGACACATAGAAAAGAGAAAAAAAATGTCAGAGGCATAGCAATCATGTAACAAGGACAGGTTAAAGGTGACTGGCAGACATATCTACTCATAAAAATTCAGCCTGCCTGGGAAGGCTCCTGTATTTTAAATGTTCAGTTAGGTCCATGTAGAAAAATCAGGTGCTTCTCCAAGAGGAAGATAACTGAGTGCAGCTCCAAAGCACTTGGACTGAACTTTGTTCCTCTCTCCATACTCCTTGGGTTAGAAGATACACTTGGTTTCTGGGAACACAGAATGCTCATTTTAACGTCCTCCTCCTTGTTCCTCACTAATGCAATGTCTCTTGATTTCTCCAATGCTCCAGTGTTTCACTGCAGTGAGGTTTGCATACGGAAAATGGGAGCATGGGAAGACATGGGACAGAAGCCAGTTGTGTGGCTTAATCCAAGAATAGAAAGCACATAGATATTGTAGGCCTACTATAAGAACTAGAGGAGAAAAGTCTGATCTGGATCACATTCTGAAAGTTTCAATTTACTTACCAACATTCAAGTACAGGCTCCAACTATTTTACTTTTTAAAAGCAGAGAATACTAGATATTATTAGAGTCAACAACAAATAGCCGGCCAGATAATCTCTGTAACTTCCTTCCAAATTCAGAACCACCTTGAACGGGTAAAAGATGTCAAATGGGAGTTTCCAGTGCCCTTGTGGCTGGCCTCGTGGAGGTTCTGGCCATTCTGTCATGTCAGCGAAGGTAACAACAGTTGTCAAAGGCACCTTGCTTGTGCTTAGGAACTGTAACAAGAAGGAAAGCATGAAGAGTTTAACATGCTTAACACAAAAGACACACCTCTCCTTGGTTTGCTAACGGAGACCCCACTGTAGGTGACCAGCAAGCAAGACGTCTTTAGGATGGCAGAAGTTAATTGTTCCAGATAGAGATACAGAGATAGATATATATTTTAGGGGAGTAACTCCTCTTTCTCAAAATTGATACTTGGCAGGTAAGTCAAGGGCACAGGTCTCAGGAAGATCAGTAGCTCCTGTGTATCATATGTTACAGATCTCTGGAATGCAAGAAGTGACTCAAGGTCTGCTAGAGTAAGCCCTCTCTTCAGAAGAAAGACATACCAACTAGCTGGTAATAAGAAAAGAAGCAAAAACAATATAAGATCACTTGGTCATTTGAATAGGTGATTGCTGCCAGAAACAGAACTGCCACAAGATTTGATCTTTTGAATAAAATATCAATAAATTGGAGCTGAGACCCAATACAGCATTGAATTTATTTCTCACATTTTAGGATATTGTTTCAGAAATCAGGCAGACTGCTAAGTCAGTTGGTAAAGAAGAAACACTGCATTGAACTTCTAAGGCCTCGGATCCTTTCTGTTTCAACAGAAAGCTCTAAGACAACTAACACAGTCACTCCTTGAGCTATGTGGAGTTTCAGATCTATTTTGGGCTGATTTAAGACCTTGCTGCTGCCAAAAGAGCAACTTCACTCCCTGCCCAGCTTTGCATGTCAGCCTCAAGAGAGGGAATCTACTGGCAGCATACCTTGTTCGCTTGCACTCATGTCAAACTGTGAAATCACCACCTTGTTCACTCCCCAGGAAATAATTTGGAAGATTGCCTTTAGAGAGAAGTTGTGCAGGAAGTGTTCAAAAAAGTTCCAAGATTGATTTCATTACTCTGAAGAGGAAAAACACCAAGGCTGCTGTTGGTGAATTTTTGTGGTATCTCTGAAGCAAATTAAAAACACTTTTGTGCTTCAATATAACAGAAAATTGTAATGAATGATGCATTGGCCAGTCCTACTGCAATACATGGTTATACAGAGATACATCACAAGCAGATTTCTTACATACACTTGCACCAGCACCAATCTCAAGACTATCAGCATAGGGCACCTAGCTGTGGTCCCATCCCCCAGCCCAGCTCTGCTGACCAAAGGTGGCCCCTGAGCTTGGACCCCACATTATTCCCATTCCAGGGTGGCTACAAGACAAGGCTGAAGCTGTGTCTTGAAAGGCATCTATCTCTGGCTTCCAGACAGTTTAACCCCTTCTTGCACTCCATGCCAGGTCATTTCTCAGTCACAAATTACCACTGCTAAGCAGTTACAATTAGAATTTCTCCTTCACTCCTCATGGATTTAAGTTCTCCTGTCAATAAGTAAACACACAGCAGGCACAAGAAGCCTCAAAATTATTCTGGCTTTGTGTCTGGACCTTCAAAATCTGCCAGAAGAGAGATTAGTAGGGAAAAATCCTATATGCAATCCCTTGGCAACAGCAGGGAAAAGGCGGTCATACGCAATTTCCAGCATGCTCCTATACATGTAAGACTGTCTTGTATTTTCAGGAAGTCCAAATTCAACTCTAATCAGCTATTGTGGTCAAGTGTAGAAAACAGGATGTCCTTCCCAGGTTCTGTGTTTTCTGGTCAGTCACTAAGGCATCTCTCCAGGGACACAGGAAGAGTTTTTTCTCCAAAGAATGGATAGTTCTTAGATAAAGAATCTGTAGGCTAAAACTGGGATAATTTAGAAGTAAAGCAATATACAGCTCATATTGGTTATCTCATTGGTATGCTTACAAACGGCTGCAATTCTTACCTGCTGGGTATGGCACCAACTGGTACCTTTGCTAAAATATCTTTGCTAGCAACCCTAATTTGTGGATCGCCACTGATGAAGTTGGTACTGATTTTAATGGTTATCTTCTGCTTGCTGCCAGAAAATTGCTTTTTCATGGTTTCCTTTACAATATACCTTACAACTCTAATTAGCATCAGTTGCTCAAACAGATGAAATCTGAATCTCACAGTTTGAAATTGGCTAATGCTTACTGAGAGATATGCACTCTGCACTTGATTAGGAATGCAAGTCTCCTTCCTCAGACAGGTTTGTTAATGGAGTCATGCAACAGCTCAGATGTAGAAAATATCATTGCAAGGCAGATGTGTCAGTTTGCCTCAAGGCAACGTGTCTTTTACAAGGTGCACGTTTTCCTATAGTGTTCTCTTTATGTATGTTGAAAGAACAGAAGATGAAGAGCTACCATGAGACACATCCAAACAAGTGACGTAAAATCTCATTTAGATTGAGTCTGAAGTTCAAAGAGAAGCTACAGAGCAGACGCTTGCCATGTCATACCTCATTGCCACGAGAATACCAGGGGCAGTTGTCAGCTGCTTCCCTTAAAGCCCTTGCAAAGAAGTATAAGCCTTGGAATATATGTGCTGCTCAAAAGACTTTGTGGTGTCAAGAATCCAGTCTTGCATTAAAATGGAATCCACTGACACATGCTTGAAACAGACTATTCGTTCACTCTTGCCGACCTGTTACCTCCACCTTCCTGCTGACTTCATACAATTATTTGGGTTAGAAGGGATCTTCAAAGGTCATCTACTCAAATGCCACCTGCAATGAGCTGAGACATCTTCAACTAGACCAAGGCTGCTCAGAGCCTCATCCAACCTGGCCTGAATGTCTCCATCATGTGATCTTCTCTTAGAAACCTGTTTTCTGGTATATAACCTTCCCCCTTAACTCTTCAAATCTGCTGCCATCAGTATTAGCCTCCTCCTCAGCTACCCATTGGTGATATCAGAATCCCAAGAGGAACAGAAATAGCTTCTTGTACATATTATCAGCAAGTTGTGTAGTATGTGAAATATAAGCTGACTCAAATTCCATATCAAGGCTTTAAAAGACGACTAAAGATGTAGTTTGTAACTGTTTGTAACTATAACATTATACGGAGTGTAACTAAAAGTTTGAGCACTTAAGTGGCAGAAGGTGGTTTGGAGTCAGAAAGGACCAGTGGTAAAACTGACTGAGGACAGTGCTGATAGGACCATAAAACCACCTTGTTCTACAGAGCTGTTAAATACAAACATTTGCCATTGCAACGAGACCACGGCTATAGTTCGTAAGTCTCAGTTCAGTAAAACCAACACCATTTGATTTCTTGATTCTTAAATAACCTATGAATTCCATTTAATTGCCTCTGTGTGCGAGGGAGAGGTTTTATGTTCCATACCTTCAGGGGCTGACACTGATAAAAGTACCGGGCACCCAGTATTTGAGCTTGTGGGTTGGACAGGAGGCCCAACTTAGTCCACAATATCTGTATCTCCAGGATCACGGGAACCAAGCAACAGGAAATGCAATTCACAGCCTGAAAATAAAATAGACCCCAAATATCTCAATATAGTATTTTAAAAGTGAAAAAGGATCATTATGATAAAAATCTAATATTTTGGAGAGCGTAGGTCACAAAACCCATAACTTCTAGTCAGGTCAACCACCTATATTAGAGCTCTATCCAGGTCATTTTCATCGCATTTTCAGACAGAATTTGTCTCAGCTGTGCCATTTGGATTTTGCATTACATTAGGCCATCTCTTGACAGATTAATCATTATTAAAATAGAATTTTCCTCCTCCATAAGCAATTGGATTGCAAACTCTTAGCTTTATTAAGTAATATATAAATATCCACAGATACTAGAAAATCAGAAAAGATGCTAACAACAAATTAATCAACAGGAAGTACTCAGGTAGTGTTAGTTCTAGAAGGCTGTCAGAAAACGAGGTAATACAACACTGGATTCAGTATTAAACTCTGCAGGAATTGGATTCAAGAGATTAAATCTGTCAAGATTTATTTTGGTTTATTAAGTGTCCTAATAATCTGAACCATAATATGAATGACTGCTTATAAGCATTAAGACCCTTGAGAGTCAGTGGATAATCACACCAAGAAAGTAAGCCCAGATGATCAAGGCAGGTAGTTCTTTTTCCCACGCCTACACTTCCCCAAGGCAAAGACGTTAAAATAAAAATGCTCACAGTTGGTTCTTTTTGCACTCGTATTACCTGCACACTGCAATTCTGAATCAGAATGGCCGTCCATTCTTCTGCCTGGGTTGAATGAGCACTGCCAGTTATAGCAAGGTTCTCTGCTCTGCTCATCCCCTGAAAAGCCTCGTATAACTTCTGCTGGATGTAACTACAATTACTTTCTTCCACTGTTGGGGATAAGCTGGAAATGAGAAAATAACAGCTTTGACAAAGTGATTTTCAGGACAGAAAATTAAAAAAAAAACCCAACAAAAAAAAAGGCACTATCTACATCCTTCCTTTGTAATGAGTATTCCTTCTGCTCTTGTAAAGAGTTGACAGAATGATTATGTAAGTATTGGTAGGAAATAAGACTCAGTTGCACTACTCTCTGCAATGAGAAAGGAGAAAAACAACATGGCAAGGTAACGCATCACAAGGAAAACTGACAGCTCTTTAGCCATCTTATCACCTCAGTCGTCACATACTTGCCCTGTTACTAACACAAGCATAATCTGAATCATCAAGACAATCGCTTTTTAAGGTTCCATTATAATTCACTCCTCAAATACAAAGTCTACTTTTGTCCAAGACATGTCACCAGACTACAGCCTCAAATGTACCAGAAGACTTTTGTAATGTTCAGGTTGTTCTAGAGGCCCACCTCTGACATTCAGGTCTTCTTAGGAGTGTGTGAAAGAACTGTTAAGACCCATTGGTGACCTCAGGTAAGGATCTAGGCTCCACAGCGGATGAGAGACTATGAAAAAAATACGGCGAGTCCATACATTCCAATTGTTTCAGGAAGGATGACTGTAGAGTGTATTGTTACCTGAACTTGCAGCCTGTCCTCATATTTCTTCCAAACTGTACTGTGCGTCTGAGGAACTGTGAGCAACTTCCATCACCTTCACTTCGTAAAATGCTCATCTGACAGACTGCATGTGAAGAAGCCAAACAAGCACATAGAAAACCACCCAACTAGTATTTAACAATCCTTTCACTCCACATTCCTCTTTATCCCTATCGTAACACTACAGTCATGACCAGAAGGACAGCTGATGGCTGCCATGTAACACTGAGGTATGACCTCACAAGTAAAGATAGACAGAATCTCAAAAGTCTAGACAGGGTATGAGAAGTCAATAAAACCAGTGAAAAATAAAACTTGGTAGCCAAAAAAGGATACATGTTGCATGGCACCATTATTTGCAATCAACAGTGGTGCTCCAGTGATATAACCAGGGTTTCCACTTCTAGGCAATGTATGAGAAAGAGTCCTGGTCTACAAAGAGGCAAAGGGAAGAAAGGAAGGGGAAGACATTAGCACCAATGAGATCCATTCATCTCACATCATCTCAGATCTCAAAAATGTAACTCATTTTTTGAATGACTGAATATTATGCACTTATAAAATCCTCTTTCTTACCTGGCAAGTTCACCTGCACTCCGGGAGGTAAAAAAAAAAAAATCAGTCCCTTTAAATAAGGATATTACCAGGACAGTTCTTGAGACAATGAACTCTCATTGCTCAGAATTTGTCTCTAAGGAAGTGAAGATTCTTATCAGTCTGGGCAATTCTACGGATGATCGGCAGAACAAACCCTGCTTTGACCCCAATTCTGAGTATCAGATTCCACTTCCAAATTGTTTTATGGGAAGAGTCTCTGGGAATTACTTTAACAAGGCTACACTGCACATTCATCAACACCTGAAGTGAGTTGTGGAGTCTCCTTCTCGTCAGACATTCAAAACCCACCTGGACAAGTTCCTGTGTGACCTACTCTAGGTGGTCCTGCTCTGGCAGGGGGGGTTGGACTAGGTGATCTTTCAAGGTCTCTTTCAACCCTTAAGATTCTGTGAAGTCACTACTTATCCCACTTCATATTGCCCCTATGGCACCTCTATGAACTTCAACATAATTAGCATTTCCCAGATTTCCTCCTTCTCCACAATAATTTTCCAGTTGCACAGGCAAGGTTAACAAAGTACCTGGAATAAATTCAGCAGCTTCGTTCACACTGAACAACTGAGGTGTGGCACCAGGTCTAGCCTTCTCCCTCACAAGACCACGCATGCCAGTGACCCTGATCTCAACCTCTCTCTCACAAAACAAAGAAAGAAAAAAAAACCCAAAACATCAGCAAAAATAAAAGGATAAAAATAATCAACTCCTTCAAACTTGTGCAGTGCCAGACTGCATTCTTACACCAAGTCTGAATCTTTCTAACGTTGTTTACTTGAGACCACAGCAGCATCCTCTCCTTCCTTCAACCACCACCTCTGTCCCAGGGTTCTGGTACTTCCTTACCACCGTGACACTCTTTCTAATCATTTTAAATCTCATGTGTACAAAAGTAGGTCAAAAGCTACAGACTACAGATTTGGAAAGAGCCCAGGGAGGATGGGGGCACTGACCCAGAAGTGCAGAGTGAAGCGCTGCTGCAGAGAGGACCCAGAGTTCACAGAGACATTGTTCACTTTGAACCGGACAGAAACACTCTGAATTCCATGTGTGCCGCTGAATTCTATCTCATAAATCACCTGAAAGTCCAATTCAGAGAAAAATCAGAGGCAGAGTTATTTAATAGGAGAATGGCTTTAAGCTAGAGTTGCACTGCCCAAATAACAGGAGATTCAGATACCTCAGAAACAACATTGTTACATATGTTGTCTTTCAAGTAGGGTGCTCCAGGTGGTGTGATTGCAGTGACCATTACCTAGAGACAGTAATCATATTAACAATAAGTAATTGTAAAGGGAGTGTGCCTTTTTTACTCTTTTCCACTGCTTTTCCCTCTAAGTCAGACTTACCTTCCTGCTGCAGCTGTGATCCGTAGACACATCACCCTGCTCCCGATGCCCAATATTTTCTAACAAAACATGCCACTTCCCTGACTTTAGCCCTCTCTATGCTATCGACTTACAAGTACACCTTTCCTTATATACCTATCCTTTTTTTCTATAACGTCACACTTTTGTCCAAAACTCTTTGTCTTAAACACTGAACATTCACATTTTCCCAACCCCAGAGACATTACTAAGAATACCTAAGGTTCCAGATGTTTAATTTCAGAAACAAATTCTTTTAATTGATGATACAGACTGACCTTCATGGACGGTGCAATGGTGTCATTAATTGGGACCTGGGGATGAGAAACAAACCAACATGTAACACCAAAACCACAAATGATTTGAGTCTGCAGGTGTCTAGAGGCATGAAGCCATCACTAAATAGAGCCTACATATCATGTTGACAAAAATTATTTCATTTGTTCCAGGTCATCAATTGATTATGATTGATTGTCATCAATTTATCATCGAGAAATCACAGATGTATTTCACAAAGAGCATTTTTAGAACATGAGAAGACAAATTTTATTCCTGGCCCTGCTAATGACATGCAGAGACTTTAAAATATCGGTATCTTTTATCAATTCCTGGAGCTCCCCATTCTGGAACCAAGTCATTACTTCAGCTTCCAGTGAATGAAAAAGTAAATTTTGGCCAGTGACAAAGCAAGCCATGAAAACATAAGCTAAATTTCATCAATAGAAGAGTCTCTACCACAGTTGTGTAGATTTAGATTTGCAGCATAATGGTAAACCGAGTCGTTAGCCTTATTAAGGTGTCAATATTTACACTGCCATTTTATCTTGGAGCACCACAGAAACTCTAGAAGGCAAAATGAAATATTTTCATGTTAACATTCAGTAAGATCAGTACTATGACCAATAAATTGGGTATTCTAAAATTATTGTCAGAATAAAAAATGGAGAAATTGATATGAGATTCAAGCTAGGATATAAATAAAGCTAATACTGACAACTGGCCTTCAGTATGAGAACATACGTGTAGAACAAATCTTCATTCTTTACTAAGAACGTGCACTGCTTGGTAGGTCAAGTTAACAGGATAGAAATTCTTTGATAACTGTCTGTTTAAAATGATTTAGTTAAACCACTAAAACTCTGAGGTATCAATGAAGTACCTGTTGAATGCATCAAGAATTTGCTAATATCGTAACTTTATTGGAAAGTAGTTTTGAGTTGAGTGATTATCACCAATCATGACGTTTCTAACAGCATTTCCGTCGAGAAGGCCTTAACAATTGGGTGATCAGGAATGACCTTTAGTTTTCCAGCTAGCTGAAGTTGCAAAGGAAGGCAATGGAAAGTCAAGCGAATAAGATGTTGAGCAGAAGGAAGAAACAGGACATGCACCTTTAGCACAGTGAAGTCACGGTAGTAGAAGGCAGCATCTAGAGCAGGGTCGGTAATGCAGCTCTTGCTCAAGTTGGCAAAAATCCGAGTACAGCTTGTGCTTTTACTGTCCAGGAAGCCTGAGTTGAGACATGACAACAGATAAAACAGAAGCAAACCACCCTAAGAAATTCTTCCCCCTTTACTAACCAGCAGGGTTTCTGTCAACACAAAGTCCACTGGCTCCTGTTTTTACTGGTTGTCTAAGCGTGCTCAGTACAGATGACGAATCAAAGTAGATTAGGATTGGGTCACCAACCTGAAAAGACAATTTGGAGAAATCACAGACAAAGTGGTTCCAAGGCCAAGTGCATGGTGATGACATCATCAGGGCACATAGGCAAATTCATACTTCTCCTTGGTGTACGTTCAGTTTTGTCTAATGGGTTGTCCAAACTCTCAAATACAGCAAAACTATTCAGAAACTTTTTATACAAGAAAGCATGAGAAGAACTGAGAGACAATATTAATTACAGGTAGAAAAATAAGAACCATTCAATCTGTTCTCATTAGATCTCATTACAGACAGCTTTAGTAAAATCTGCAAACTGATTGCTATAGTCTTTCAACCCACCCGGTAAAAGGCAGAGAATGATGTCTGGATTTGTGACGGTGCTAAGAAAGAGTGTCCGCCATACTTCTCTAGGAACTTTGAAAAATCAGATTCCTTGATACGCTGTGGCTGTTGGAAATAGTTCAGCTTTGCTAAAGGTTGAAAAGAGAAAAAAAAATTGTCACTATGAAATTAATAGAAAAGACAAATCTAAGAAAAAGTAAATAATGTGCCAATATTTTTTAAAGGAACAAAAGAAAGAAAGGACCACAGAAGACAAAATCAGGTGTGATGAGTGATGAAGCTCAGAGAAATGCCACAGTTGTGAACAACTGTCAGATAGAGAACACCACTATAAGAAAGTAGAAAATAAAGTAATTGAAGGGCATAATTAACCAGGAAAATAGGCAAGAAAGAAGACTGGGTGAAACAAAGGCCACTTCAGGAAAGACAACTGGAGTACTGCAGTCAAGACAGAATGAGGACAGTCATGGAAAGAGACATTAGTAACAAGAGGAAGAATGAAAAAGCTCCGTCTTTTAGAAGTATCATAAAAAAAGGATTAGTAAAACTTGAACAGTCAACTTCCACATCACAATCTCTTTGGCCATAATAATTCTTCAGGTTCAGAGCCTGTTTCCAATTGCCCTTTTCCAGGAGGCCCTCTGGAGCAGGCTTGATTATAGTTCTGATCATAAATCCTAGAAAGGTTTCCTTCACCATTAATTGATGAGAACACATGTCTTTCTATAATTCCTTGGTGAAAGTCAAAGGGAGAAAGGTTGTTTCTGCTAGAAAACTTTTTCATCCATCAGGTAATCCCAAATAAACTCTTTCCCAGATTTTCTTCCAACAACAAGCACAGAAAAAGCCATGTTAGCAGCTAATTCTATTGTGACCAGGTGTGCTATACCTAACAAACACAAGCAATCAAATGTCTAGCGCTTGTTCTGCAAACCTAATCCTGTGATAGGTATAGGGACGAACTACTACTTGGCCAGAAAAATCTTGTGCCACCAACCTGGACACAGGTGATCCTTCCTTTGGATGAGATTGCTAATTCACGGTCCTTCTATTTTGATGATACTATGGATGGTATGGGGAAAATGTGAAATTTAACTATTTCCAAGTTACAGGCTATAAAACTCAGAAACTTGATGGCACTTTCCCTGATGGGAATACTCACACCTGATGGCTATGGTTAACTCCTTATCAAAATCTGTCTTTATTCTGAGACCTACTGAAAATTGGAATGGGTGAAGCTCTAGCACTACTACCTATCATGCTATGTACTATGTGGCCCTACTTCTTTCTCGGCTTTTCCCTGTATGCAAAATATTCAGGCAACACCTGCAAAGAGCTGACAGCAGGACCAGATAATAGGAAGCTAAGTTTGTGTTGAATAGTTGTTGGACCAGTTACCTTCCTGAGCCCACCCCCAACTTAAATGAGACTATGGATCAACACTCTCAGGCAAAAGACTCAAAACCAGAAAATGTGTTCAAATGTGAGACCCTAGCAAACTACAACGAATGCCGGAGAGCTGGACATCAATAAAAAAAATAGCAAACCAAACGATTACTAGAGAAAAAATTGTTGTCTGCACAAGAGAAAGTATGAAAATAAGCGTGTGAAATAAAAAAAATCTAAGATATGATAAGAAATCATTTTCTGAAAAGGATCACAGTAGTATCTTTCAAAGTCAACCCTTATTGATAAAGGCTTTTTGTGAAGTCAGAGATCCGACCCTGAATGCAATGACATTTTGTAGTGTGTCTTTGGTGATGCACTATGGTCTCTCTGGAACTAAAACAGCCCAAATAACTAGCAACAATTCTAACATGTAAGCTTAACAAATATATTCCCCAGGCAGCACCAATCTACGAGGCGTGTGGACAGAAAGGTTACTTACCGTCATCCAGCTGCACACAGAACAGCAGACCCTGTCTGCCAGGGACAGCCACGGTGTCTGTACGATAAGGGGTGTTACTTCTGAACATGAGTGATTCTTCCACGCACACTCGGCTCACAGAGCTGTAAAGATCAGGGCCCCCCCCCCCCCGCAAACTGTTAGAGGGACCATTCTTGCGTAATTTCATACTTTCCATTACTAATTGACAAAAGCAGAACATGGTACTAGTTTTCATCAGTTTACATGAGTTATTACACCATTTGCATTAATAATAAATTACAGAAAGCCTCTAATCATTGAGTAACTTTGTGGACACTCTCTAGGTATTTAGAAATCCCTCTGAAACTCCCCCGAACAAACAGTGGCAAAGACATTTAATGGCGTGCGTTACAGCTCCTCTCAGCCTTCCTCACAACTGCCACCTGCGACGACGGGGTTCCTCCACAGATTTTACTCTCCCAACAGCTTAAACGACCATCCTCACTGACGGCGTTTCACAGTCCCAACCGCACCGCTGCTTCTCTGGGTGGTACAGCTCTTTTTTCCTGAGAGAAGACTTTCCAGTTCTCGCCACCAACGTCCTCGTCACGGAGCGGCCAAGCCCTGCTTTACCGAGGCCGCTGAGACGTCGGCCACGGGCAGCCCTTCCAAGCCTCGGACTCGGAACTCGGCCGTTCCCCGTGCCCCCGGGGCACGCCAAACGCGACGGCGACGCGGAGGCGGCAGCAGCGCGGCTCCCGCTCGGGCCCGTCCCCCGCTCACCTCCCGCGGCGGAGCGGGGCCGCGGGGCCGCGGGGCCCGGGAGCGGCGACCCGGGAGCCGGCAGCCGTCTCGCTCCGGGAA
>WBNH01004558.1:52457-244723 GCA_013401255.1 Urocolius indicus
GGGCGGGGCCGGGCGGCTGCTTTTCTGCCTTTTGGCTGGGACGAACGCGGCATCAGCTGCTGCTCGTCGTCATCATCTGGAAGGCTCGGAGGATTTCTATTTCTCCTTTTTCCCCCCCCTTAGAGAAGGGTTGACCATGAAAGAAGCTCACGGTCAGATTGTCCCGGTCAGCGTTGCAGTCGATTCCGCTGGGTCGAGGGTTTGCCGCACCGTGCCCGTGACGCGTGTCTCGTGTCCGGAGCCGAGAACAAGCTGTTTGTCGTGGCTGCAGAAAGCACTGGCGAAGGCGCTTCGCTTTGCTGCAGAGCGGGCAGGAGGAGCGGGACGGCGTGTGGCGGGCTCGCTGTGCCGAGGCCGTAGCGCTCTGCTGTCTTGCGGCTGTCCCCTACGGGATGGCAGCTTAACTGTGAAAGAGGCTGTTCTTGCGTAATTTCGTACATTCTATTACTAAATGAGAGAAACGGAACACAGTTCTACTTCTCATCAGCTTCCACGTGTTGTTACTATGTTATTGAAGTTCCCTACTTTATCAGAATGCTTTGATAAAGGATCACGGCCTTATCAGGAAATATCAGAGCTGTAAGCTCCACTTGTTGAGGGTAAGATACTGGAAATACTAATCAGAAAAAATGGCACAGAACACCTGCAAATGTTTTTTGGGCAATGTACAATGGCTAAGGCTGGTAAAAGTGCATGGCGTGCATAATTGCATAATACGTCTGATTGGCAATTCTGGGGCATTAAGAAACAATGGACTTAGGGCCAGGCAGTGTAATCATAACCAAATTGCCTTGGGTATTAGGTTGAGACTGTTAACACCTGTTACTTGTATTACTGTGCTAAAAACCAGTCAGTAAAATCATTAATAGTAGTAGGAGTACATGAGTAGATGACAAACGGTACTTTAGGTGACAATGTATATGCATTCAGTGACATAAGAAGACATCTTTCAGGAATTAGTACCATAAATAATACCTTCTTTCACATTATATGTTGTTGCAATGTGAAGTGATGATTGTCTAAAAGTAGAGAGTCACTTCAGGATAAGATCTATAGAAGAATTTGGAATAGTTTCAAAAGAAAAAAGAAAGCACAGGCAAATTAATGTATTTTATCTTTCTTTTTAACTTACGACGGCAGTTCAACAAAGGAGAAGAACCTGCTTTTTATCCAGAGGAAGGATTCATCAGCTCAGCTGATACAGTTTCAATGCTTTTCTGTTAAAGATAGTAAATATGAATGGAACTGAGCAAAGAAATGTTGAGAAAGAATGCTGTAGAAAATTTCTGCTTCCATATCTGATTTGAATAAGCAACTAAAAGCGTAAAATTTTCTAATCTCCTTCAGATTGTGACTCAAAGTTTAGGCAGGACTCCTCTATGAGGACAAGTTTTAATCAGGAAACATAAAAAAGACTCCACTTACAGTTAATGATAAATGCACTGTAATATGCCTAATGAGTGTTGGCATTTAACAAGCTAAATAAGTCCTAAATTTACATCTTTCTCACACAAACATTTTCTGCAATTTAGAAGCTTCTGTGGAAATGTAATAATTCTTACATAAGAATTTTAGGGTCAGCCAATTGGGTCTGTCCCAATAAATGTTTTTTTTCATTGGCCATTTGGCCATCGGCTGAGAATGTTAAGGCAGCACCTTAACTTAGGTGGAGTCTAGAACTAGGGGAAAGAGTGGGAGTGGACAAACAAAAGAGAGAAGTTCACAAATGTGTTCTGTGATTATAGAACAAAAACTTATAAACAGACTGTGCAAAGATCTGGGTAAACATAATCTAGGTTCAACAAATAAAGATGCTGTCATACATTGTCTGGATTAACAACAAGCTTTCTGTCCAGAGTGAGCCAATAGACAATGCAAAACAAATCTGTGCTCAGCACCAAAGGAGCGAAGAGGAGTATGTTTACCTTGTAGCAGCCTAGTATATGAAACCCCCAAGAGAAATCCTGGCTTCAAGTAATTTGGAGAACTAAATGGTAGCACAGTCATATAAGGTGCCATACAGAAGGTCTTCATTCCTTAACATTGAATATTAAATGAGGCAAAAATTTCTAGCTGCAGATAGAAAAATGGAGTTAAGACTGTTGATTTTATATAAGATTTTGTATAGAAAGAGTACTCCCTGAAAAGTGGAAATAATAATAATATGGAATTAGTCATGATGAAATACTGATGTGATTATTTGAAATCCTTAAGTATATACAAATAGATATCTAGTCCAACCTGCCTAACAAGGGAATGGACAACTTTCTCTTGGTACAGCCCAGGCTGCACCAAGCCCCATCCAACCTGAACTTTAACACTTCCAAGAATGGGGCAGCCGCAGTCTCTAGGCAGCCTGTGCCAGGGCCTCACCATCCTCATCATAAAAGGTCCCCTCCTTATTTCCAATCTAAACCTACCATTTTAAAGTTTAAAACCATTGCCCCTTGTTCTGTCACTGCAAACCTTTTTAAGTCTTTCTCCATCTTTCTTGTAAGACTCCTCTCTGTAGTGAAAAGCTGCAATGAGGTCTTCTCAGAGCCTTCTCTTCTACAGGCTGAACAACCCAAGTTCTCAGCCTGTCTTCACAGGAGAGCTGTTCCAACTTCTGACAATTTTCATGACCCTCCTCTGTACCCACTCTAGCAGGACGATATCTTGTACAGGGGACCCCCTGAATTGGATGAAGCTGGGGTCTCACAAGAGCAATAAATGCTTTTTATTATGTTAAGTGATATACTGTTTTTATTAAATAAAATGTACATTTCTGCTTTTTGGAGGAGAATTAGTACTAGAGAGTCTAGAGAGGAGGAGACTGAGGGGGGATCTCATTAATATTTATAAGTATCTAAATGGTGTCAGGAGGTTGGGGCATCACTTTTTTCTGTTGTACCTACTGACAGGACAAGGGGTAACAGGATTAAGCTGGAACACAAATAGTTCCATTTAAACATAAAAAAACCCCTATTTAACTGTGAGAGTGATGGAGCCCTGGCCCAGGCTGCCCAGGGAGGGTATGGAGGCTCCTTCGTTGGAGGTCTTCGGGACCCGCCTGGACATATTCCTATGTGACCTGATCTAGGTGGGACCTGCTCCTGCATTGGGTTGGACTGGATGATCTCTAAAGGTCCCTTCCATAAATCTAGAATAATTCTATGATTCTATGAATTCTAGACTGCTCCCCATTTAATTGACTGTGAACTCTTAATTTTTATATATTGTTCAGCAATTTGGAAAAAAATCCCTCTAACTAATGACCAAGGAATAAATTTCAGAAGATACAGCTTACAACATATGTGCTCTCTACTAGAAAGACATTGGCACAAGCCCAAACAACAAGAATAAAAGCTTCAGAAAATATTTCATCTGCATGGCACCACATCATTCCCCTGCACTGTAACCAGTCATACAAGAAATATTAAACAGTTAGTGCAATTCCATGTATCAACCGCTTTAAAATAACTTTCTGAATTATGTCTCAGCAACATAACAAATCACATTATCAATTAGCTTTTATAACAGAAATGACATTTCATAATATATTTGAGCATGAAAAAAGAATTGGTCAGCTAAAATTTATGTAACCTAAAAAAATGTGAGAAGAAAAAAATCATAGTGAATTTATTGATAATATGCTAGGGCAGGAATATAATTTGAGTAGTAGGTAGCTGTCCAAGAGTAGTGTGTAGTTCTAAATGGTCTGCAGGGAAGAACTGCAGCAAGTTTGCTATAAAATGATGAAACAGAACAAAACAAAAAAAGAGCAGCTCTATCATTAGTCCCTGGTGTAACTGCTCTAAAATGAAACTTACATAAGCAGTCATTCAAGGATTTCTCATCACATGTACTGCTGTCCAAAGCTAGTATAGCTAGTCCTCTCAGTAAATCTCTCTTTCCAAGGGGATGTGGTAGAGCAGATGCCAGAATTTAGCAGCTGATGGCTATGGGTATTTGGAGGCAAGGAAATTTAAGCAGATTTGAGATTATTGTAAAGATACATTCCCATGACTATCTAAGCCCATTTGTCTGAATCTGAACTCTAATTTAATGACTTTACAACCTGATAAGCCTTCTGACCTCTGCTTTGGTGCACTGTCTGACCTGAAAGCTATCCAGGAATAGGATTCAGAGGGGAGGCAACCATCCTGTATGAATACACGTCCCTTCCACTGCATATTGTGGATAAATACCAGCTCAATAGCTAAGGCAGAATGAAGAGCTTTTGAAAGTACCTCTCAGGTATTAATTCATGCCTCTAACTGAACTGTCTTTATGTGGATACATTAACAGGCAGTTGCTAGCATGGATTTTAAGAATGTGTTCAAGTTAAAATGGAATGTGTGGTTTTTGTGTCCTGAAATATTTACTGGTGTGTGGAAGACCTGAGTACTTACTCAGGTAATGAGGAGGTACAGTGTTTCTACCTATATTCTGTATATATTTACAGTATTTCAGTGAGAAAGAAATATGGGTGGCTTTTCATGAGACTAGTAGGTACCATTGACAAAAGCAGTAATCAGAAAACTCTTCATTTAGTATAAGAGAGGAAACAATTTTAACAATAAATTGCAGCTTTCCAGATGTGGCCTAAGACACGGTATGAGGAATAATTTCAGATCACTTAATCCCATTTTTACAAAAACACAGTATATGTTAACAATGTTGCTGGTATGTAAGACATGAATTGTCATATTCCCTGAAATATTAATCTTGCTATCTATTACTTTACATATATATATATATTTTAAAAGCTATTAAAATAAACGCTGTAATCACAGTAGTATGTCTACCATGGCAAGTATTCTTCCAGTGTCAAAAGAGAGTATACATATGCTAAGTGGTTGCTAAATTCAATACAGTCGAAGCCAAAGACCCCTTTCAGAGGTAACAGCCTTTATCGTGGGCTAAGAAGATACAGGAAATGAAAAGAGAAATAATCTCCAATATTTCTGATCTCGAGACTCAGTGTTTTGTGTCATCAGTAGCAGCTGAAGATGTCATTAATAGGAACTATATGCTTTTGACTAGTTTTCTGAAAATTTTCAAATGTAACATCCCCGTTTTCACTCAGACTTTCAGTTTGCTGTCAGTGTACATTACTATGGGAAATATTTAGGGATGTATTTCTTTATCATTGTATTGCTTCTGTGATTTATTTTTCCTTTATTTCATATAATGCTTTAGCCTGACACATGATGGCAGAAGAGGATGAAAACTAACAACTCTAGTACTACGTTCTTTCCTGCAACTGAATGCTTGTGACCTATCACTATCCTTCCTTGTCTCATACTTTATTTTTACCATTATGAGAAACTAGATGTGTACAAAGACGAACAGCTGTTCCAGAAGTCTTCAACAAAACTGCAGTAGTTAGCAATTTTTGTTTATTTTCTGAACATACACGTGAATAAATTTTAAGTCAGATCACTGCTCACAGTTTGTTTTGTTTAGCACAAGTAAGCATAATCACAAGCTAAAATAGTTTCATACTGTAGGCCAGAAGCATTCATTTGAAAAAGTGCTATGGATGGCATGGAGAACAAGCTTGTAGGTACAAAGGGAACTTGATGAGAGAACAGTGGCAACGGAAATACATGTAGAGCTGTAATCTGTAACATCCTGGAAGAGGAACGTGGTGGGCAACAAAGTTTGTGCTCAAAGCACACATCTTAAGCCTCATCGTATCATTAATGAGCATGTCTGCTGAAATTCTGAGCACTCTTGGAGCAGCCAGAGCACTGTTCTTATGTGACAGGTACTTGTTAATTCCCCGTCAATACACTACCAGAGAATTATCAAGAGTCTCTCTTGAAATAAAATAATGGATTTCCAGAAACATTTGCCATTCTGTCACATCCTCAAGAATTCATCTGGAGCTGTAACTCTTGAAGTTGCTTTCAGAAAATAAGATAAATGGATATAAAGTGTGCTGCAGCTGAGGTATGTAGATGGCTACCTGTAATCATTTGGCTAATCACGATAGTGAGGCAGCAGATAAATTGCATATAGCAATAAGCATGGTATTGGCACAGTATTTAATAGGGGAAAAACTATTCCAGTACATAGTCATTGAATCAAGACCTTGATATCACTTAGAAGTCATAAGAAATATCTGTCTTCTTCATTGACTAATAGTTAATAAAAGACTAGAACAAAATGCCTTGGCTTTTGTAGGAGCTCTCACCTACCAAAACAGTGATACCCACATTAAAAAAATGCAATGACTCAGTTCAGAAGAATTTGGAGAGAACAGGGCCACCCCTTCCATGCAGATAGTTATCCACATCTATCTACAGCACAGTAATACTTCCCATATTCCCTGAATAGGCTTCATTGCTACCTGAGGTAGAGCACTGTGAAATGATTTTTCAAGCAAGCAAGCAAGCTGATTCAGATATTCTTACCTGCATTAGTTCCTTGCTAAGCATCAGTCACAATGGCTATGAAATGCAAACTGGTAAGCTCATTGTCATATACATCAGTCACTACTTTTATGTCTTGCAAAAGTACATGGAAATATTTTCTTCTGTCGTTTAAGTGCAGCTAAGTCATTTTGAGTCTTGCTATTGTATTCTGTTTCACATTCTTGCCTGATCTGTCTCCCAGCTGTTCCTGCTGGTGAGCTTCTCCCTGGAACACAGAAATGTGAGTCAGATCAAGGCTCAGTTGCTTTCTCTGTCTATGCAGTACCTGATCCTTCCTCTAAACATTCTATAAGCCTCATCAATTCCCATAAACATCTCATACCAGATCTTTAAACTCTGACACTGTTTTTTTCCCCTGCATCTTATATCCTGTTGTAGGCAATGACCTCCTTCAGCCTGCAAGGTATACAGGATGGGAGCTTCTCTCCTTGACCCGTCTCTGAGTTTTATCCCAGGGCAATAGGCTGATAATCCTCCTTTGATAGCCCTAAGAGCATGAAGTTTTATGACTCATAGAATTACAGAATGGTTTAGGTTGGGAAGGACCTTAAAGATCATCTACTTCAACCCCTCTGCCATGGGCAGAGATATCTTTCACCACACCAAGTTCCTCAAAGCCTCATCCAATCTGGCCTTGAACACTTCCAGGGATGGGGCAGCCCCAACCTCTCTGAGCAGCCTGTTCCTGTACCTCACAACCCTCACACACTGTTTAGGAGTTCCTTCCTTGTCGCTGTTCACCTGATTCTCACTGGGCCTTTGTGTTTACGATGATTAGCCTGTAAAAACTTACAACCTAATATCACAGACACATGCTTTCTCCTACACTGCTGCTCAAGACCAAATACTAGCTCAGATGCACATGGATGAAGATCTGCCAGGGTAGAGTAGTAACAGACTTCAGCTGAGGAAAACCATGCTATGGAGATACAGTGTCAGTATGCTTTGTCATTACTTGTCTGTTCTAGCAAATTGTGAACAACTTAACCATGTCCTGATTTTTTATCATCTATGGAACAGAAACTGTTCTCAGCTTTTCAATTATAACAGCATAGCTTTAGCTTTTAGTTTCATGTGGTCTGTATGGACACCAGATGACCGAGGTATTTAATCTGTAAGGGTGTCTACCTTCTTACTGTCTTCCAAAATGGCATAGAAGCCAACACTGAGACACCTGCAATGAGATATCTCTGGTTTACATGCTACTGTTTTCCCAGCAAAAAAGTATATCTTATGTTTTCTAGTCCAGGCAGAGACAGAATTCAAACATTACTATTCCCACGAGAGATGTTCATTTTGCTCTTTTGATATCATCACACCTGAGCAATGGAGCAGTGTCTATGTTTGTACCATCATCTTGGCTTCTGTGCTAGTGTTAGAGGTTTGGGGTGTTTTTTTAACTCCAACAGAGTTCGTTGGTGTTTGTCCTGCATGACATTGGCTTTTCTTCTACCTGAAAAATACCTATTTAGCATTTTGGGGTTATTTGGATTGCAAGTGCTAACATTAGAAACCTAAATAGCAAGTATATGGAAATAAATTTGCACTGGGGTTCTACAAGCCTTTCTGCTTCTTTATCAGTATGATTCAAGGGACATGGCCTACATCTGTACTCAATCAAACAAGGCTACGTTGGCCAATATAATCTAATTGACATTTTTATAGCAATTCATTGAGGTAAAAGAGAGATGACTACATTAATATCTTGATGCAACTAGTTAATAGCTGAGCTAAAACTGATGTGCCAAATTACTATAAGGCTCTTAAATTCTCTTATAGATTTTAACTCTTTGAGACAAAGAAAAGAGGCTTCAATATAAATGTAATAAAGAGAAAGAATAGTACAATTAATAATACAAATTATTACAATGAAGAACATTATCATAAATTTTCTGGGCCAGAGGTGGTTGCAACTTAGAGTTGGGAGAAGTTTCAAGTCACTTCCTCCTGGGGCCTCCACGGCAGACCCTCCTTGTTGCCAAAAAAACATCTCCCCAGAAACCGACACATCTTACCATGTAACGGAAGAAGTTTCATTTAAGTCACTGTCTTAAGTCTTTTCTTAAAAGAGCCCACCTCTGTGCCCCTTTCTTTTTTGCTTGTAATTCTAAACTTTTTTTTTTTATTTATTGTTTCAAACACTGAAAGACTTAGCAATCAACTTCTGGAAGTCAGTAACTCTTTATGTCAGGGCTAATGTTGTTTGGTTGAACTACCAATGCATCCAGGTTTCACATGTTTTAAAAAATCCCTGCTGACTGACAGGCAGGAAAAAGGGTATCCTCCACCTGAAAGCATTACTGAAGATACTTTAACATGAAAACTCCCATCGATTCTACTATTCCTTGCTTGTATCAAACATGGAAACCCCTCATAGAGACAGGGAATGTTGCTGCTGGACAATTGGTAAACATTTACAACAAACTTTTATTTGTATGTGCAGGAAGTAAAAACCAATGCCTTGTTCAAGAAAATTACTTTTCCCATAGATTTGGGAGTACTCATATTAATAAATCAAAATCTGTCCCTTAATGGAAAATACTTGTGAGGACCTGAAAAATAACACGTATGGACAGGGAAAAATATTGCTCACACCCTGTGTTGTATGGAGTGATTAATTGTTGTCCAATGTAAGCTTTACTTGATGAAAACACTTGTGTTGCCTCTCTGGTCCTATTAAGACTAATTAATTCCTTCACCAAATTAAATTAAGACTAATTAGGCTCTAATATTAATTTCTTATTTGTCCAGAGCCACTAATTTCCATATCATTCTGTTGCTGCTTGCATTTTTATGTCTCTGCTTGCTGCTTGTCAGAGTGTTTGTCTAACAGAGTGGCAAAGTGATAAGACAACCATAAATATAATCTATTAAAGTGTGCTAGAGGGGCTAGTGCAAAAGGAGCACAATTCAGACTTAGCAATGGTACTTAGGCCACGAGCTACACATAGAATTAGATATGAACTGTCTCTCCATCAACTCTCAAGATAGAGATTCACACTAGTAACACAGGTTTAGATGATGAATCCTTGCATGTCATGTAGATCCTGCTCAGGTGTTTTTCAGAATATCAAATTATGAAATTCTCTGTTGAAAATAAACTACTGATACCTTCAAGCTGCTCCTAAAAGACTAGGAATGAATGCTTGCTTGCCCCTATTTCTTTTATATGCTTTCTTTACCACCTCAATTTTTTCTGCTTCTCTGCTTACTTCCCTTAACAATGCTAAAATAGTTATCTCTTCTGAGATTTGCACGCTGCTAATCCTTCTTTCTCCCACAACACTGTTATCAATGACGAAGCTATCTCCTCTGACCTGGAGAGCCATCTTTGTTCCACTTTGGCACAAAAATTCTGAAATTAATCTAACTTTTTCCTCTGTCTAGTACCACTCTGTTGCCTTACGTCATGTAATCATACCCTTCATTTTCTTACTTCTTTGGCATCCACAATACCTATTGCAATGCACAGAGAAGTTTGTCTTCAAAAGCAAGAGTCTCCATAATTCTAACATAACCATTCTTTAGTTGTTGTTATTCCAGTAACTGATCACAAGAGTTACCATCTTTAACCAATATTTCATTTGCTTTTCGTAATTATCTATCATCATCTTTGGTGCCTACTTGGATCTGTACAAGGCTTCTCTAAATTTGAGTTGACTTTGAGGTCTCTAAACAACAACTTCCACATGTCTAAATATTTTCGTCACGTCTTTAATTAATGATCCAAGTAACAGCAGAACAGTTGAGTGCAAACAGTAAGAAAGTGGTGAAAACTCTTTCATTTTAAATGCCACCACCTTGACAAAGACTTCTACGTGAAAACAATAGGGCCAGCACATTGTTGTCATCCAGAGAACAGAAACAGTTTGAAGCCTCAAATAAAGTGTAGGGATATAGGGGGGTATTTTTCCATGTTTTCTTATTATCTTCCAACTTTAATAACCAAAAAGTACAGAAAATGCTGCAGTTTCTAAACAAATGTTAACTAATTATTTTTCCAAAATGCATCTTTAAACATGATCTCAAAACCCCATGGGGAGAAAAAAAAAAAAAAGTATTACAACCGGTTTTGCACAGAACTTTTTACTATGAAGGTATTCAGGTGGCTGTCACGGGAGTGCTGCTGATGGATAGGTGGTGTGGACTCCTGTAACTGACTGGAGAAAAACCTTGCCTTCTTAAAACTTCTAGCATTTGCTTATGACTAGGTAAAAGAAGCAGGGCTTACAGTCATGACTTTTCAGTATATTCATATACATGGTCATACTGAAGGTTCTTGTTTTCTTCCTGTCATGCTGTAGTTCTCCTTTTTCCTCATCAAAAAAGCCAAGGTCAGTTGTTTGCTCTGTGGCTGAAATGCAAGTACTGCCCTAAAGCTCCTGCGTGAATACCTTTCCTTATAATGTTTTGAGTGCAGTAATTCAAACCCTTATGCCAGACTAACCACCCCGTCACTCATAATGGTAATGTGACCTTCGGCTAACCTCACACTGGCCATCACTGTATTAAATGGGCGAGTTTCCTTTTCTGTTACTTGGAGACAGTGTCTTTGACTATCTTTCCAAACCAATGCCTTCAATTATTTTATAGATGCAAGCCAAGTTTTCCTTGCTGAAATAGTCTAAAAGGCTCACCAGTACTACTTCGTGAGTGACTTGCATTGAGGGTGACAGAGCCAGTTAACAGACAGTAAATCTTGTTTTAACTTTCCATTATCTGAAGTTTTTCCATGCATTTTTACATTGTTTTTCTTCACCACTACTTAAAATTCTATGCTTTGTTTTGTACTACAGAGCTCTGCTTTACATTTCCTCACCTTCTCAAGGGACAATATAATTCTGTTGCTTTTAATTAAATACTAACACTTCTGCCAGTTCTTCATGATTTAATACACCCAATACCATTAACATGTGATTAACCTAGGTCAACATATACTTGAAAGAAAATCTGAGCCATAAATGCAACAATTTTTGCTTTCAAATCACACCTCATTGTTTCAACAGACTAATGAGAACAAAAGTGTGCATAAAAATAATAATAAAATATCCTATGTACCTATCCTATCTCACAATATTTCCAAAACATTTAGAAGAGGCATATATATATCTGTTCACTTTTCTGCTCAAGATCCCACAGGATTAATGGTAAAGAAAGGAGGTGCTTGCCAGAATGAAGTTCATAGTTTGGGTTTAAGACTGAGCACTGCAAATGCTCAAGCCTACCAAGGCCAAAATTATCGTGTTACAGACAATAATCTCAGGACGTTTTGTAAGATGAAGTCTATGGATGTCTTGCAGTGAATTCTTATGTATGCAGCTCAATGTTATTTGTAGAATAACTCCCTTCTTTGGATCTTACCCTTCTGAAATGAAGCTAAGCAGTATTTTTACTTTAAAAACATAGAAAGGATAAGATTCAGATTAATTTCAAGTCCAAGACAAGAGGAAGATCACAGTGCATAAAAGTTGCTTATTAAAAGTAGGGTTTTTTAAATGTTATTAATTACTTCTCTCTGTTCTGCAAGTAAATTTTGCTAACTGTCAAATACCCATACAGCTTGACATCTGCAGTATAAAGGGTGGTGAGGTCTGGATATCAGTCATCACTGCCCTTTGTGGGACAGGTTAAAAAGCATTCCATCAACATGAGACTCCTATAGCCTGCACTGGCTGAAACCATTAGAGGTGGGATGGCAGAGTTAACTAGACTGCTTAATGAATGAGAGCCCCTGGACGCTCCCAGGTAATGCCTTCTTCGCCATGCCTCATCCCTTTACTGGAGACTACGTCCATGCCTTGTAGTGTCTGGCATAGCAGCAGCTGTCACTGGGCAAGGAAAACTCACCACAATGCAGATGTCTTCTGGAGCAATGGTATAGGTACCCAATTCTATTCTCCTTGTTTGCTTGGTCACTCCAGTAGGTAACGCCAGTAGCTGAGCTTCGTGTCAGTCTCATGCTTCAGCCTTGCAGCCACCATGCTGCCTAGGAGCTAGCCAGGAAATCATGTGCACATTGCATGGTCAGCCATCGTTGCTTCCTAACTTATCTTCTGAAAAGGAGAGGTTGCAGAAAGTGTTGTAGAAAAGGTCTGAGAAGCTGTCTCATGCTTTTATCAGAAATAAAACAAAAAGCATCATTGAAGAAAAAAATAGGACTACAGAAACCGACTGCTTAGAGTGGTAAGGGAAAGCTTTACAGAAAAACACTTGCTAAAGGAATTACATTTCACCTATGTACTTATAAAGGATCATTTAAGAGAAAGATCTTATTGATTAATTCTTATATAGTTGATGAAAAAAAAAAAAGAAATCATCAGCAGTTACCCTAAAGCAGGTATGCATAGCTGCCTAACATGCTTGTCTTGGATGCCAGACACACTACTGCCTGAAGCAGGCCACCCTTCTTCCCCCCCTACACTCCGCTTTGCATGCAGAAGTGGTGGGATTCCCCCAAAAGGGCCGGTGATAGGGAGGAGTGAAGAACTTGTCCTTTGTCTAACATTACTGTCATTGCTGCTTCACTGTTTAGATTGCTTTCACAGAGCTAAAGCAAAATGCATCAGAAAGTCAGAGCTATGAAGAAATACAGGGACTGAACTATTCCTTATGTCCATTTATGTAAATGCAGCAAGAGGCCACAAGTAGGAACTCCTGGCTAAGAAGCTCATGCGAGTCTGCCCAGGCCAAAGTGGCTGTAAGGCCACACTGTCCCTGTCTGTCCTTCCACCCCTGCCCGGCAGCTGCAGCTTGGGTCTTCTCTTGAGCATGAGAATTCTACAGAAATCAGCATTTGCAAGAAACCATGTCAGTATATGTTTTGTATTGTGTTTGTGTTACCTTTCCCTGATCCACCAACATTCTCCCCTGCTGTAGGAATGGATTTTCACTTCTTAACACAGCAAGGTACTGCTCTGGGACTAGGTTTGACCACAGATCTCTGAGGTAGCCTGTCATTCCTTTTCAAGAAAATACAGTTTTTCAAGTTGTAACATCACAACAAGAGAGAATAAAAATCTGGTAGAAACAAAATGCCTTTTTTCCATGCAAATCAATTTAATTTTTTTGAAGTAAAATCAAACATCAGATGGATCATTTCATATCACATTCTGTTGCTAAGGTCTGTACAGTATGTAGCTAGTGTAGCTTCTCTGTACCACTACAAAGCAAAATGCTTCAACTGCCACTGTACTAATGTCTTACCTAGAAATAATGGCTTTCCATACTAAAGCATTTAAATATAGTCAGCTATCTGTATCTCAAATGCATTCAATTAAGTATAGATATTGTATAGCTGATATGCCAGGTCTTAGCAGCATCTCATATGTGTTCACCAAAGGCTGTTTAAGACAGAAGACTGTCTTTATTACACTCATGCCCTAGTTTCATTTTGCACATGTGTAAGTGATATGCTAAAGCTACATATATTGCTGTATGTTCTTGTGTGAATTTAAAAATATACAAGATGGAATGCAGCCAGGGAAAGCTGGCAATTTGTGTTCTTTTTCACTATTTACAGAAAGTGTATTTATACTGTTCTCTTTGCTTCTGATATCAAAGGTGTAAAAAGTTAATGATTAATGCCAGGATCAGCAGCTCAATTAAAAGTAAAAAGAGGATGCGACTGAGGCAGAAACAGGAACTTAAGGACTGAGCAGACAGGGACACAACTGCTCCTAGGAGGAGAACAGGAGTGTGGTGCCATTGGCTGCTGCAAGTTGCCAGAGGGGCTAGGATGTTGCTTATACTTTCTGAACAGGCATGCCCTAGCTCAGAAGTGAGAAAAGTGCAAATTGAAATAAATACAGACATCCAACATGCTCCAACGTAACACGGCCCAACACATACATGATGTTTGTATTCTCTTACCACTGATTTCTGAAAATTGTAAAATAGTAATTATTACCTGGAGCTACATGGTCTTAAGAACATTACAGATCTTAGCTTTGCACAGTGCAGACCTATACAGGGAAAAACTTCTGTACCACAAAGCTCAGCTTCACAACTCCAAGCTGTGCTGCTTGGCCCTCTCTCCAGCAGTCCTGCACAATTGTATTTTCCTATGTCCTACTAACTTCTAAAGTTGAGTTAAAAGTGTAGTTCATTTAGAAAGGACCTACAATGATCATCTGCTCCAAAGTAATTTACTTAAAAAGCGGCAAGAAGCCCAAATTATTTTCTTGACAAAGACAGAACGCAAACAGCTCTTGATAGGGCTTGTTTTAATGAAATAGTGCTTGGGAGCCTGGATAGCTTGTCCAAGCTACTGGAGATTTTAGTGGCCTAGATAAGGTTCTAATGACAGACATAAGTGCAGAAGTTTGTGTATTTTCACTAGGAAATAGAAAGACAACCAAAAAACCCACTAAAATGTGTTGGTTGAAACAGAGGCAGCTGTGTGCTATATGTTATTTATTAATCCATCAGCATATTGAAGCCATGTGCCAATTCATGTTTTTGTCCATCTGAGCAGGGAGCCATCAGCAGCATTAACAGTCTCCTCTCCTTACTTGCCAACATAGCAACACCAGGCTCTTCTGATATTATTTTCAGGAGCAAGCAGTCTTTGGATTGGCAAGAGGAATGCAGTCAAGGAATGAACTTATTTGTGGTTGGATGTTTGACTGCAACTGCAGAGCCATGAAACTCTTACATGCACTCAGGAGCCTAGAATCAAAAAAGCCAGTGTTCACAGGAACATAATGTCCCCATTGACAACACTTTTTTGTATTAAGTGATGAGAACAAGGAAATATGCTGTAGCACTGCATTAATGATCATATCTTCCACCTTACATGGGACAGATTTTCTTTCCTGAAGCTGGCAACTGAGCAAAAGAATAGCAATTTCTGTGTTCATCTCCAGCATTCCTCTTAGAAATGGTGCTAAGTACTTCTATGGTGGACATCTCACTGCCTCTTTTGTCCTCCAGCCTTGCTCTCTTGGAAGTCAGGTTCACGTTGAACTCCGTAGTTTCTATGGCACTGCAGCTGAACATTTGAATCAGACACTTTCTGAACTAGAAAGTTGAATAAAAGGAAACCAAACACAGTAAGAAATTTAAAATGTGTCTATGAAGTAGACTGTGTCTCACCTAGAACTTTTGTGAAGTCTGAGTCAGCTGGGAATAGAAAGAAATATCCCCACAAAAATATATTTGCATGTGCTACCACAAAGAACTTTAAAATTGAGAAAAGGACCCAAATTACTGGAAAATCTTAGTCTAAAATATAGCTTTTCTGTTGTGCTTTTTACTTAGCACATCTAACAGATAACTCATTTCTCTAGGCTCACGAGTTGCTTTCTTATGCTAAAACACAGCTAGTCAAAGATGACTTGTTTATGTGTTGTTCATATCCATGAGCAAGGTAAAGCCAGCACACACTGGCCCTGCACTGGGAGATCAGGGTGCTGTCCATAGGATGCAAAAACAAGCAATATCACTCTCTGCAGGAATAAATAAATGTGTTCATCACTTATTCAACAGTCACTTTACTGTTTTTCTTCTTTTCACTTACCTGCTTGATGCCACCACTCTTAGTAGTTCCACTAGTTGCACTAATCTACTCAAGCTTATTATCGTGCCTGTTAGTTCCATAAACACATATTGCTCTGGTTCATTCCCTTGCCAATTCTTCTCTGAACCCAGTCCTCTTCCCTTATTCTAGAGGAAAAAACTCCCTGTCCCATAGGCACATGCAATGGTTCTACCCTCCCTCTACAACCACAAATGCAGCAATCCCACAAATTCAAGCCTCTGAATTCTTACACTCCACCTCAAAAGTCAACTCACAGGCATTGCATTCCTAAAGAATGTACTGGAGCAATCTTGAAAATAGATTTTTCATACAGAAAACTAAATGATGTTCACTAAGGGTTGATTTTCTTTTATAATATCTAAACTTAGTAATTATTAACATTGATAATTTAAGAATGCACAAGGGCTTATGCTCTCTTCCTGGAGGCAGACATATAGTAGTTCTAAATACCGGGTATTGCAATACTAGTTCGCTAACACAAAGAAATAATTCACTATAAAGCCAGACAAAATAAGAAAACGAGTTCTAAAGACACTTTGAGAGCATGCAGTACCTGTTTGTTCATAAAGACATAAATAATTGGATTATAAACAGTAGCTGTCTTGGAAAAGAAAGCTGGAACTGCTGCAAGACAAGGATCCATCTCAATGGAAGGGTATGCAGTGACTAGGATAGAAAAGGTGGCGTATGGCATCCAGCAGATCAGAAAGGCAATGATCATAACAACCACCATTCCAGTCACTTGTCTTTCAGGTTTCCTTGTAGCTCCCAGCCTGTCTTGCGCATCTGACACCTTTAAAGAAAAGACAAAAGATCCTAGAAAACAAGCAACAAGGCTTCCAACTGATGAATTTAGTAAGCAAACCAGTAATCTGCCAGGCTAGAAGAAAAGATCTTCTCCTCTTGATTACGACAGCACGTAAGGATGCTGTTACTGGACCCCAGGATGTGAGTGTTACTGCCGAGGTACAAGAATTCCTGTACACTGTTATTAACTTTTCTTTTGCTTAAGTATCCTTAGATTATTGTTGTCAAAATGAGAGCAAAAAGCAATTATTGGAGCAATCTGTGTAAAAATCCAATTGCAGCCAGGCACAACTGCAGCCTCTAGAGACACTCCCAAGCCAACTTTAGCCAAGTCATGAGGCGCAAAGTCATGGCACAGGTTTGCTGTCCAACCTCACAACAGTTAGTCTAGCCCAGGTAACTTCATGGGTGCTGCAGCAGACACTGCAGAAATATCTTTAGATTCCATCTGTGAGAAAAATAATCCAAATTATTTTAGTAAAATCAGAGACAAGAATGCCAAGTAACACAATACAATGACCCTGAGAGAATGAGTAACTGGTAGTATCTGGTAATGTTACCTCTAAAAATGTGGAACAGAAGTTAGAGTTACATTTTTGGGTGATAAAACATCACTGACTTCAACAGAGCTACCTGGCTTACAACAGCTCTGGATCTGCACAAATCCCAGTAAAGGCAGGCTTCTTGGCTTGCAGGGAAGCTGACTAGAGAACACTTTGTCTATACTGGTAGGAGCAGTATCGCTCTTCTGACAAACCAGTTTGTGTGCAGTACAACATAATGAAAAGCACAATTCTATAACAAAGCAAATATGAGAAGCAAGTACAGCCTTACCTTGAACCAGCCTTACAGCCAACAAACTTTAATGTTACCTACAAAATTGCTTTCTGCACCAGTCAGCCCAAGCAAAGCATTGTCCTTATGAGATCCTTTAAAAAGGTCTCAGCGGTTTCAGATTTCTTCCAAATTCTCATTCCGGCCACTGTCAGGGGCTGGCTTTAAGGAAAAGCTTTAGTCTTTCCTCTGTCAGAAATTTAGAAAGGCAGGCTCACGACTGCTACCATCAGAGGGGAAAAAAACTTCAGACAAGGTGGTGCAGGAGGAGGCTGAGCTATCTCCCTGTCCTACTCAGCAGCAGCTGAGATTCAGCCTGCTCCCCAGGCTCCATACCAAGACTCCACAGTCATCTCTTGCTGCGTCAGTGTACCTGAGCCCTGGACAGCCTCTAGCCACCACATCCACAGGATGTAAAAATTCAGCTTTAGCTAACCCTTTGAGAAGTTTTCAGCCAACTCTCAATCTATCCCTGCAGCTATGGCTACCCATAGTATTTGCACCAGTTTAACTGAAGGCATGATCATGACTTAATTACTGAAAAGGGCAATCTTCATAATTAATCATAAGCAGACAATCTGAATTCAAGCACTTCATTTTGTGAGGTGGATCAAGAGCTGGCTGAATGACAGAGCCCAGAAGGTGGTGATCAATGACACAGAATCAAGTTGGAGGCCTGTGGCCAGTGGAGTTCCACAGGGATGGGTTCTGGGGCTAGTCTTGTTTAACATCTTCACCAAAGACCTGGATATGAGGGGACAGAGTGTACCCTCAGCAAGTTCCTTGATGATACCAAACTGGGAGCACTGGCTGATTCCCCAGAAGGCTGTGCTGCCATTCAGTGGGATCTNTTCCTCTCTACTCTGCCCTGGTGAGGCCTCACCTTGAGTACTGTATCCATTTCTGAGCTTCTCAGCTCAAGAGGGACAGAGAACTACTGGAGAGAGTCCAGCACAGGGCCACCAAGATGATCAGGGGACTGGAACATCTTTCATACGAGGAAAGGCTGTGGGAACTGGGGCCGTTTAGTCTAGAGAAGAGGAGATCGAGAGGAGATCTTATTAACATTTATAAATATCTAAAGGGTGGGTGTCAGGAGGTTGGGGCATCCCTTTTTTCTATAGTAGCTAGTAACAGGACAAGGGGTAATGGGATGAAGCTGAAACACAAAAAAGTTCCATTTAACTATAAGAAAAAACTATTTCACTGTGAGGGTGACAGAGCACTGGAACGGTCTGCCCAGAGGGTTGTGGAGTCTCCTTCCTGAGGTCTTCAAGACCTGCCTGGATATGTTCCTATGCAACCTGATCTAGGTGAATCTGCTTTTGCAGGGGGGTTGGACTGGATGGTCTCTAAAAGGTCCCTTCCAAACCCTACCATTCTATAATTCTATGATTTTTCATGTAGCCCTTGCAGACAACTAGATGTCTAGTATAGTGGTTAAAGACACACAGTTGTGACTGTGCAACCTCCTTGCCATTGTCAAATTTTGGACCAGGCCAAGCAGCAACAACCCAGAGTCTGTCGAGCTCTGTGGTGCTTTACAGCCTTCACGAAAGAGCATCTATGACCTCATGACACCAGAAGGAACATTGGACTGGGTTAATTAGCAGAAATGCTCCCCCTTTTCCCCTCATGGATCATGAAAGTCAGCTTAGACTGTGATGTGGGTACAAACAATGTCTTTCTGGGAAACATCCTTATTTTGTTTCTGATTAGTGAAACAAGGCACTGTTAGTGAAGTGTTAGCTTAAATCAAATAACTGATGATAATTGATATATGGCCCTAGAAAAACCTGATGCCAGGTCTTGCAATAATACATGCTCATAAAGCAAGGATTCTTGGTGTTATATGGTCTTTGAGCTTTTCATGGTAACATTAGAATTGGAGACATTTTCCCTCACAATCCTTGCACTATGCTGAGATAATCTAACACACTTAAAATATGCAAAGGTATAGAATCCCTTCCTGGGGATGGGGGTGTCCTTAACTCTGTAGAAAGTTGTAATACATGTATTTATTGTTTGTTAAAAACTGACAACAGTAATAAACTGTAGATATTGTGACAAGTTCTTGGGCATCAGTGAAGGCTGCATTAGGGGCTGAACTAAGCTAAAATATCCCTGGGCAATATATGATGTTTCTATACCATTTTTTTCTTATACACTGTTACCTATATAGACTGGAGCCCAGCCTCCCTTTCCAGCAGAAGTGCAGTCACCCTGGGGAAGGAACACAATCTCTCAGACTGTGCTTTTGACTGATTTGTCTTTGTCTTGTATCAGCTTAGCCTTTTTCTCAGCTAGGGCTTTTCATGGATGTCGGTACATTCTTTTCTAAATCCAAGAATAAAAACTGATGAGGAACCACATACTGGTGCTTTATCTCAAAGAAACGAATGCTGCCAGAATAATTTCTCTCCTTTTTAAACTGTTGTTATTCTTCTTACCTTTCTTAGCTTTTGCATCAGTTTTCCATAGGACATCAAAATCACCAATAAAGGCACTATAAAACAGGTGGTGAAGAATGCAATAATGTACGTATGGTCAGTATAAGCTCTTGAGTACCTGTATAAAATACAAAATACATTCCGTATTACCAATATGTATTTTTATTGTTTTCTTGAAGCATTAATTTTGCTTTTTTAAGCTCTCACTAGTATTTGTCAAGTGTTTTTATTCAGAAGTTCTCCTTCACAACTCTAGCCATATCATCAGATGGAGCCCTGAGACATCTCCCTCCTACAACCATAGGCACAGTATCACAGAACTGTTGGGAGTTCAGGTGGGAAGGGACATCTAGTTCAACTTCCTGCTCAGAGTGGAGTCAGTTGGGAGGCCAGACCAGGGTCCTCAGGACTTTGTCCAGTCTTATGAAAAAAACCTGTCTCTTCCTCCTCTTTGAATCCTGACAAAATGCATCAGGTACAGGATGGTCATTTTCAGAGACAGAAACTCCTCTCTTCAGAAAGTTTGTTTGTTTGTTTTTAAATCTCTTGGCAAATTCTGCTCAGTTTTCTTACAGCTTTCTTTACATCCCTTTTTGCAGATGTGTACATCTTTAAACTTTCTCTTTAAATTCCTGAGATGTCCTAAGCTGCAAGTTTCATTTCTTTACCATACTCTGCTAAAGCGGTCTTACCAGTTAGGCTCACAAGTTGTTCCAATCTTACTGGTAGTGTAATTGCCCCAACCCATTGTTGGTGGGATGGTCCAAATGAAGGAAAAGGTCCACACAAAGGCAATACCTAGGGCTGCGTGCTTTCTCCTCAACCGCGTATTTCCCAATGGGCGGCAGATCACAATGTAGCGCTCAAAAGCCAACAGAGCAAGAGACCACAAAGCAACAACACCTATTGTAAGAAACCACATTCAGCATCAAAAATTGTGTAGATTCATGGAAGAGCAAACACTATCCCACATCACACAGTTGTTTGAATCGAAAGGCATCGCTGGAGGTCACCTACAACCCCCACGAAACACAGTCTACAAGAGCAGGTTGTGCAGGACTAAGTCCAGTTGGGTTTTGAATATCTCTGTGGACAGACACCACAACACTCTGGTCAGCCTTTGCCAATGTTTAACCACCCACCACATCAGGCACCTTTGCCATCAACCCAAGTTATGAAAAGATATGCAATTTATGTGCATTATTCCAATATTTAAGAACACAAGATTTTCATATTTGTTAGACAACAGTATAATGACTACAAAAACAAGCAGCTAGTCAGGCCATTTAACTGATGACTTCTTCATTCAGTTCTACTCTGAAAAGCTGCAAATTATGTGTAGCTTCCAAATTAACTAATTAAGACGGATCTTAAAAGCCACTATCTTTGCAATAAATATATTTCAGACTGCCACGAAACTCTAACCTACAGACAGCTGCCCACATCAAATTATCTCTTTATTAGGCCCATATCACCTGGTTGGCCACCAAATACTTGAAATAGCCTGATCTCTCCCCATGGGACACAGCTTACAAGTCACAAACTGATTTAGTAGCATTGTCCCTCATCAATGTTCCCTCTGTGCATCTGAATCAGGCTGAAAGAAACTGTGGTACTCTTTCAGGCTGAGGATCAGAAATGTGTTTGATTTAGAGCACAGTTAGAAGCCTGTCTTTACTATGCAGCTTCAGAAACAGGGTGGCAAGAATGAATCTATCTCAAGTAAGCAGATGTCTAATTTTTAACTAATTTCCCATTTATTCTGCAGAAGCATATTCACACAGCAAACTGGTGAGGATTTTCCCTTTTAGAGTACTTGTAATACTTTTTGTGTAGCTGGTAAAACAAAGACAAGAAAAAGAATCACAGAAAGATGTGGGTATGTCTAGTGAATCTTACAGGTGTCATAGTTCCTCAGAACCACTGCAGGGCAGCTAACAGAAGATGTTTGCGTGACCTGATATTTTCCACAGTTTAAGAGCAGCTACTCTTTCTCTCCTGTTCTTTATCTATATGTGCACACACCGAACTACAAACCTTGAAAATAGTTTCATATGGTGAATTGTTTCCTTACATTGTTTACCAAAAACCCAGAACACTTGTTATTTTTTTAGCAAGCTTTTTCTCATCCTATTAAACATATTCAGTGATCAGCATACCTGTGACAAGTCAACAACATGACAGAGATACTGATATGTTATTCACTCATAGATGAGATCCACTACAGAACGTAGTTAACTGGGGAAAAAAACAATGAGTTCAAAAGGCATGCAAAGCCAGTGACTTGAGAAGATGCAGGATAGCCAGAAAAGACTGAAGGAAATTGAAAGAAAGAAACAAACTAACAAACAAAATCAAGCTTACCAAAAAATGTGACAGCAAATCCTTCCAGTACACAAGCCCAGTATCCCATATAAAAATAACCTTTTAGATTGGTAAAACAACTGATGGTGCCACCGGTCAGTGAGACCAGGAAATCAGCAACAGATAAATTGACTATAACATAATTGACAGGTTGTCTCAATTGCTTGAACTTAAAAGTTACCAAGATTACAGCCAGGTTCTCAGCAAGTGACAGGGAGGTCACCACCACCATTACTGCTGCCAGAAGCCTAAAGTGCCAGGGCTGGATGGAGTCCAAGGGACGATGGAAGGGATCCCATCTGGCAGAGTCAGAGGAACTGGCCAGCAGCGACTCATTTTCAAGTGCTCTGAATGCATCCATTTCTTCTCTGAATAGGAAAAAATAATGTTGTATAACACCGGGATTCCTAATCTGTAAAAAATATTCAGGATTAAAATGAGAACTTTGCTGTCTCCAACAGAAGTGTGAACAAACTCATGCTTCTGCTTTCCAGCAATAGTCCAGGAAACAAAGTTTCGGTCAGAGGAAAGTTTAGTTCTGTGCACTGAATGCGAGAGGAGGAATGAGTGAGAAAGCTTCTTAGAGCAACTTCTGCCACTCTTGACCAGTAGTCACTTGCCACTCCTACAGCTACATCTTTCTGTAATAAAACCCAGCTCTCAAAGCCGCAGGTTTCCCCCTCCTGCAGCAGCCAACAGCAAAACTGAAACATCCCTCAGATCATCCCTACTCTCTAAGTAAAATTTAAACCTTTGCTGGGAACCTTCCCCAACCTGTAGCACTGTAAAAATGAAGATTTCCACTGGCTGATGGTGAGGTTGTAGTGACCTTCCTCATGCCCTGTGCTGCTGGGAGCTCAGCAAGGGGGAGAACTCCCACCCGACTTGTTTTCTTGAAAGAGGGCAGCCCTGGAAAGATTTAACACTCAAAGACTACAGTGGCTGTAAACCAGGCAGTGAGACTGCATCATGAACTCTGCCCAGATCTCAGGTTAGCTTATGGCCTCAGAACCAAAGTTCCAAATTAAATAAGCTATGTTATCCAGTGGAATTTCATCTTCTATTTGAGACAGTATAAATGTTACTCCTGTAAAGGCATAATGATTATCGCTGCAGATTTAGTACAAAGAACTCAAAGATGCATGACAGTATTTTAAAGAGCTTGCAGACACATAAGAAATAAAATCAGTACTGCAAGGCCACGGTCAGTAGGAAAATAGCTATTTCTGATTAAAAAAAATACTGTATCTGAACTCTTTAATAACCATTAGCAGTTAGAGTTGCTTATATTCACTTCCCAGGGTGAGTTCTCCACACCCTAATGAGAAAATACTGTTACAGATATTCCAGTACTTCTGTTCTAAAGGGCTGCCAATAATTATTTCACAAATTAAGCTGGATACCCCAAAAATATGGAAATCATTCTTCTGTGTTCTAAGCAAGATAATTCTTGGGGAATGCAACTGTTAATCAGGGTCTCGGGGTATTAACCAGAGTCAAAAATTACAAAACCAATCTGGTTTGTCTTGGAGTTCACACTTTGGACACACAACAACAAACAAGTACACAAACAAGAGCTGGAGTGAGAGTGGAAATGAGTAACACTACATGCTTTGGTTTGTAAATGAAACAGTTTAAGAAGCTAAAATGTTTTGGCATTCAGGAATGGAATCAAAAGGGTTTCTGGACATTGGCAGGAAGAGTTATCAGTAAATTTCAGAATATTGTGAACTAAAAGAAAAATAACTCTTACTTAATGAAACCAAAGCAACAGACTTTTTGTAATGATTAGTATATAGTCAAGTGAAAAGGAAGTGACAGTGCTTAAGCAAATCAAATCTAGTAACAAAAGTGCTCACAAAATACTTACTGAACAGGCATATTAAAAAATTACAAACATCATAAATAAAAGAAGGCTCAACATATAGCAACACTGACATGCCTCCAGCCAGTCCTTGCATGGCACAATTCAGAATGGTTCCACTGCCTGCATACAACAGCAGAAGATCCAGACCACAACTATAAAATCTGCTTTGAACATTTGGAGCATCACATCAGAAGTCACAGAGGAGCAAGTTGTTATTCCTGTGCAGCATCTTATTATACAGATATTGTGAAGTACCTCAATATAACCCATTCACATGCTTCCATGGGAGGATATCTTGTCTGAAAAAGGGCCTGGACATCCAAGAGCCAATGCCAAAAATTATCAGTAAAGTAGGCTTTTCCAGTTGATCAGGCTGGGTCCCTGAGGCACACATTTATAGGTGGTCAGTCTGCAAGTAGGCTGGTACAGACAGTATTACACACATCGGCACTTGCTTCTTCAAACTGATTTCCTTCCTTCATTTCTGTTTTTGTTAGCTGCAGTTTTATTTTCTCAGAGTTACTGAAAGCCAGAAATTACACATCTAATGTCTGTTCTCAGAAAACATTGAACTATCATAATGGAAAACTTTTGTCCTTGGCCATTTGAGTGACTTGGAGGAATTAGTTTGTTCCCTTGCTCATTAAAAGAACGGGAGTGGAGATTTCTTTTTGTCAAAAGATAAAAGCTGTGTACCAAAGAGGTGTTCTGCACCAAGAAAGATACCAGCATAGTTACAGGAATTTCAGTAACCAGCAATACATAATAAAGCTGGTAGCTAAACAAAACATGTTCTGTTGACTGTAAGACACTAATTCATTTAAAAAAAAAAAAAAAAGCACACAGCGAGCATCAGAAAAGGAAACAATTTGTTACCAGGTTGTATTTACATATGACATGTTAACAGTATCTTGCAGTTTGGGACCTCATCTGAACAGGTAAGACTTTGTTTAATTTGTGATAGTGTAGCGCTTTGCAAAGCACAGTTAAACCCAGGTCCTTGGACATTGCATAAAAGAAGTTAAGGCAATGATTTTGTACCTTCATGGATTCTGGCTGAAGTTATTTTGCTCTCACTGTGGAAGTCTTTCCACCGTTTTTAAAGTTTTTCCCCACTTGAGTTCATACAATACTAACATGTCAGCACTTGTGAAATAAAAATAAATAAATAAATAAATAAAAATAAATTATTGCTTTAACAATAAGCAATCAAGTCAACAGGCATTGAANCACTTGCCACTCCTACAGCTACATCTTTCTGTAATAAAACCCAGCTCTCAAAGCCGCAGGTTTCCCCCTCCTGCAGCAGCCAACAGCAAAACTGAAACATCCCTCAGATCATCCCTACTCTCTAAGTAAAATTTAAACCTTTGCTGGGAACCTTCCCCAACCTGTAGCACTGTAAAAATGAAGATTTCCACTGGCTGATGGTGAGGTTGTAGTGACCTTCCTCATGCCCTGTGCTGCTGGGAGCTCAGCAAGGGGGAGAACTCCCACCCGACTTGTTTTCTTGAAAGAGGGCAGCCCTGGAAAGATTTAACACTCAAAGACTACAGTGGCTGTAAACCAGGCAGTGAGACTGCATCATGAACTCTGCCCAGATCTCAGGTTAGCTTATGGCCTCAGAACCAAAGTTCCAAATTAAATAAGCTATGTTATCCAGTGGAATTTCATCTTCTATTTGAGACAGTATAAATGTTACTCCTGTAAAGGCATAATGATTATCGCTGCAGATTTAGTACAAAGAACTCAAAGATGCATGACAGTATTTTAAAGAGCTTGCAGACACATAAGAAATAAAATCAGTACTGCAAGGCCACGGTCAGTAGGAAAATAGCTATTTCTGATTAAAAAAAATACTGTATCTGAACTCTTTAATAACCATTAGCAGTTAGAGTTGCTTATATTCACTTCCCAGGGTGAGTTCTCCACACCCTAATGAGAAAATACTGTTACAGATATTCCAGTACTTCTGTTCTAAAGGGCTGCCAATAATTATTTCACAAATTAAGCTGGATACCCCAAAAATATGGAAATCATTCTTCTGTGTTCTAAGCAAGATAATTCTTGGGGAATGCAACTGTTAATCAGGGTCTCGGGGTATTAACCAGAGTCAAAAATTACAAAACCAATCTGGTTTGTCTTGGAGTTCACACTTTGGACACACAACAACAAACAAGTACACAAACAAGAGCTGGAGTGAGAGTGGAAATGAGTAACACTACATGCTTTGGTTTGTAAATGAAACAGTTTAAGAAGCTAAAATGTTTTGGCATTCAGGAATGGAATCAAAAGGGTTTCTGGACATTGGCAGGAAGAGTTATCAGTAAATTTCAGAATATTGTGAACTAAAAGAAAAATAACTCTTACTTAATGAAACCAAAGCAACAGACTTTTTGTAATGATTAGTATATAGTCAAGTGAAAAGGAAGTGACAGTGCTTAAGCAAATCAAATCTAGTAACAAAAGTGCTCACAAAATACTTACTGAACAGGCATATTAAAAAATTACAAACATCATAAATAAAAGAAGGCTCAACATATAGCAACACTGACATGCCTCCAGCCAGTCCTTGCATGGCACAATTCAGAATGGTTCCACTGCCTGCATACAACAGCAGAAGATCCAGACCACAACTATAAAATCTGCTTTGAACATTTGGAGCATCACATCAGAAGTCACAGAGGAGCAAGTTGTTATTCCTGTGCAGCATCTTATTATACAGATATTGTGAAGTACCTCAATATAACCCATTCACATGCTTCCATGGGAGGATATCTTGTCTGAAAAAGGGCCTGGACATCCAAGAGCCAATGCCAAAAATTATCAGTAAAGTAGGCTTTTCCAGTTGATCAGGCTGGGTCCCTGAGGCACACATTTATAGGTGGTCAGTCTGCAAGTAGGCTGGTACAGACAGTATTACACACATCGGCACTTGCTTCTTCAAACTGATTTCCTTCCTTCATTTCTGTTTTTGTTAGCTGCAGTTTTATTTTCTCAGAGTTACTGAAAGCCAGAAATTACACATCTAATGTCTGTTCTCAGAAAACATTGAACTATCATAATGGAAAACTTTTGTCCTTGGCCATTTGAGTGACTTGGAGGAATTAGTTTGTTCCCTTGCTCATTAAAAGAACGGGAGTGGAGATTTCTTTTTGTCAAAAGATAAAAGCTGTGTACCAAAGAGGTGTTCTGCACCAAGAAAGATACCAGCATAGTTACAGGAATTTCAGTAACCAGCAATACATAATAAAGCTGGTAGCTAAACAAAACATGTTCTGTTGACTGTAAGACACTAATTCATTTAAAAAAAAAAAAAAAAAGCACACAGCGAGCATCAGAAAAGGAAACAATTTGTTACCAGGTTGTATTTACATATGACATGTTAACAGTATCTTGCAGTTTGGGACCTCATCTGAACAGGTAAGACTTTGTTTAATTTGTGATAGTGTAGCGCTTTGCAAAGCACAGTTAAACCCAGGTCCTTGGACATTGCATAAAAGAAGTTAAGGCAATGATTTTGTACCTTCATGGATTCTGGCTGAAGTTATTTTGCTCTCACTGTGGAAGTCTTTCCACCGTTTTTAAAGTTTTTCCCCACTTGAGTTCATACAATACTAACATGTCAGCACTTGTGAAATAAAAATAAATAAATAAATAAATAAAAATAAATTATTGCTTTAACAATAAGCAATCAAGTCAACAGGCATTGAACGAGCAATGTCACCATGAGGAAAATAACACTCAATGGTTTGTTGTTCCTCAGAAATTGTATATTCCCCCAAAAGATGAGGGTGAATTGTTACCCACTACATTCACCTGACAGTTCAAAGTGAAAAAAAGCTACTCACATGTTATCTCTTATTTAAGAGGATTTTTCTATTTTGAAATCCTCATTTGGAGGAAAGACTTAATCATGCGAGAAATCCTACTGTCTTGAGGAGGATGAGGTATGAGTCTTAATGACTATTTTTAAAAGTTTTAGATATATCAAATACTTTTTATCTATTTGTACTCCCTAAAGACAACATATAGCATTTACCCTAGAGTTTGTATTAGATTGAGACCAAATCTTTGAAGCAATTAAGGTCAGAACATAACTTACAGCTTTGCATTTGTCACTGTATGTACATGTATTAGAAATATGACAAGGCTATTGACTTCTCGCCTATGACTAGTTTCATCAGAGCTTAAAATTCAATATTCAGATGGACTCTCAGTATTACCTTCAGAGGCTTAGAGCATATGAATATTAATCACAACTCAAGAAATAGGGATGACCACCACCAACACTATTCACACTTGCATTGACATAGTGCTTGGACTTCCAACACACAGTGCAGCTACATATTCCAGAGCAGTGTTCATTACAGCCTCTTCGTCATTAGAAAAAATATTATTTTCATACCACATAAGCTTAAGTATTTAGGATGGTATTTCCCATTATTTGCTCCCCCTTCTATAATGTCTTTTGCTTGCCTGGTTTTTATCCTTTAATATGACATGGTATGCATACTGTAACAATTAACAGCTCTTCTAAGCCAGATAAAGCTACACAATGTTTGTCACTCTTCAATCTTGTTCATTTATATCCAGGTAATAAGGTTCTGAGCAGTGTTATCAGTTCATATTTCTAACAAGCTGCAGTCTTGCACATATATCAAGACTATTCTAGTTGCCTAAACTTTGTTACAAAGCTAATGTGACCTGCTTGCCAAGCCTTCCACTTCGTTTAAGTTTCCAAAAGTCAAAACATAACCACCTGTACCACTGCACTTTTCAAAAGGAAATAAAGACTCAGGCTACAATGGAATGAAAACAAAGCTCATATTAGAAAAGGGTACAGAGCAGAAGCTGCTTTTCATCTTCACGGTTGATGTGAAAAAAGGAAAAAAAACCCTTTTCTCAAAGTTAAAATTGACATAGTTGTTGCTATGTTCTTTTTCCTTTTTCATCTGAATTTACGACTTGCATACCTTCTCTGGCCATCCAGGTTTGATGTATGATGTATTACAATCTGATTGGGCAATATACTGGACATTCTCAGGTTCCTCAAAGCTGCCACTTCTTGGTCCAGAAAAGAATTAATGCATATTTGTCAATTTGCATTTTTCTCATGTAATGCACCCAATCAAAATTTGCCATAGTGAAAGGTAGCATACAAAGATAACTGCCCTTATCTTGTTACCTTTGTACACCAGCATATCTTCATGTGTGACAGATGCAAAAACCACAGGCTGCCATGAACACAGATAAACGTCCACTCAGAACAGAACAGTTGGGGTAAGACCAAGATACAACAAAGTAAGATTGTTATGTTATGGAAAAAACCCACCACTTGATGCAACTTCATAAATGACTGTTCAGCAGATCTCACTAATCTGACTTAGCATCAACACGGTTCTGTGACTGCTAGCTTGGAGCAATCTTTACAGCACACAAAACAAGAGGTGGTAGGGAGGGAGAGTAAGCCCAGAAAACCTGAAGACATAGCGTAGAATAAGGTGAAGCAACCGTACAAAAGAAAGGATTACTGTCATAACTCATTTGGCAAACTGGATGTCAAATAAGCAAAAAATCCCAAAAAAACTAATGCCAGAAGGATGAGTGAGGTGTGGGTCATTTGGCATAAGAGGATAGAAAGTGCACATTAGATCATGCTAAAGCAAAGTTAATTCTCGTGATTTTGCATATAGAGTGTACATGTGAAAAAGGTCAGATTCCATGCTGATATAATACCACAAGTGTCTGCTGATAGCACGTGGAAAAATGTCCTAAAAAAAAAAACCCTGCATTGACATTTCATTCACTAATTACTTGATATGGAACATGTTGGTTTTTTTCCTCCTAAAAGCTTTTTTTTTTGCCCCGAGACATAAGACTAAAGGATACGAGACTTGTACTGCTGCATCATTACCATCATGTTTCCTATTAACACCTATCGTTCTCTGATGTTTGGCAAAATGGTTTGAACCTCTCATTTGTATCAGTAAAACTGTCACTACTGCTTATGAAAAGCTAGGGTTTTATTTTTAGCAAGCATGGAAGAATGTCTCTGGCTATTGTCTTCCTGTTGTAAGGATTTAAATTTTGGCTCCATGCTTTGCAGTTATCTTCTCTCCACTTTTTTCATGTGATTTTCACAAGTATATCCTCAGCTCAGTTTTATCTTATTTCTGTGTTTAACTCCATAAGTGATACTCAGTATGGTTTCCAACTACACTGAGGCAAAACTGAAAACTAAAGCATCAAAATCTCAAACCTAAAAAATAAAAAAATTGAAGCCAAACAGTAAAGCCACTGAACTACTAGCAAACCTTATACAAAGGCAGTTCTCTCTCAGGCCCCCTGACATAAAATGTTCAACTTTCTAGATGGCACAGACATCTACAAAACATTCATTCATCCTCTCAGCCTTTCAGCATTTAAAGTTTTCTACAGACAGCCTTTTCAGAAGAGGAACTGAGGATGGACAGACAACCACACTCCAGCAGTCTCTGGAGCGCTTACTTTGTGCCTCTGCTTCCACAGGACTTTTGAATGGTGTACAGCCTTCTTTCTACCCATTTTGTTCCATGTTTCATGCGAAAACAAAGGTCCTCCCCAAAATAATTTACACTCTCACTCACAAAAGCTTCCTACATTACAGGAATGCAAAAGGCCTTTCTTACTGATGACCTTAACGGGAGAAAATAATGTATTGGACTGATCAGATTTAAAGGAAGGAAAGTCTGTGCAAGAAGTTAATCTCATCTCACTGCTTCAAGATACTTAAGGACCTATAAAGACAACTAAATACAGGAACCGATAGCAATAGTTCTTGTATTTTTCTGGTCTATTGGAATTGTTTATTTAACAAATTTAAGCACTAATAGCTACATATCTACTTTTGTCTAATACAAGGTTCATACCATGACGTTTGACAACAGCATTCTATTCAGATATGAAATTTTAACTCCTTGAATTGCTTTCATTTTTCTTTAATACTGAATAAGTGCTCAATACAAGTCATTCCAGTGTATTTTAAAAATTACTTTATCTTATGCAACTATTTTCTATTAGTACTACCAAGAGAATCTATTATAGAAAAGTCAAATCAAGCTCATTTACTTCTGGCCCTAAGTGCATAAGAAACAGTAGCATTCCCTGACCAATTACCATGAACAACTTAAAAACGTCATTTGTCAGTCTAAATGGCTCATTGAAAAGTATCTATAGAACTACTGCTGAATGTACTAGATCATTAAAATTGAACTAAAAAATAGTGCTGTTAAAATCATGGAACGCTTGGGCAGTTAACATGGAGAACACAGCTCTCTAATCCCTTGAATGCTGTTAGACTGATGCCTTCCTCTTAAAGAACCAAGAGCTGCTAGACTCTAAATGCACAAAATCACATCAGCAGTTCCCATCATAGAACTGGACACGTTTTAGAGAGTCAATGTAGATAAGAACACTTTTGATGGCCTTTTTCCTCATGAGAGTACTATGGAAACCTCCTGCATAAGTTCAGCAAACAGTCTTGAGCCTTTATTATCCTGGCAAAATCAGAAATACTATGAAGTTTGATGTGAAAGTTCCACTGCACTTCATTCTGTACAAACAGAACAACAACAACAAAAAAAGATGTGCTTTGAAGAGCACATGTATTTCAGCTGCTGCCCCGGTAAAACAGAAGACATTGACCAGCACTGGAGGCTGCATGGACGGACTGAAAACCCATCTGCTTCCTGGCAGAGAACCTCTTGCCCTGCACAAAGCTGCCTTTACTTGAACTATGCTTGGTGACCTTCTCAATGCACTAGGAAGCAGTGAAAACAGGATGGTGAAATCAAGTTAGAAGAGAGGAAAGAAAAACAGTAAAGCAGAAGAAAGATGGCAGTGTAGGAAGAGACCAGAGACAGAAGAAACCTGGCAAGACAGAGAAAGTTATCTAGATCAGGAGAGTCCACGTAGGGAGCTTTTTACTTCTACCACTAAAGTAGAATGCGACAAAGTGGTAGAAGTACATGGAACATAGCATCCTCATTTGCTGCTTTTACATCAGCCCCACACTTCTCTGGAAAGATAAAAGGCAGCTAGTGCAAGCAGGTAAAACTACAGCACAACCAGGCCTACAGCAATCACTGCCACACTAGCAGCATGTCATTTAAAATAATAGCACTGCATTTAAAATTGCCATCATCCTACAGTAAGGACAAGGAAACATTAGTGACATGAGAGGAAAACCTCATTTCTAAGATACTTGCCTACAACAACCCATTTATAAACGTTATTTTCTTTCATTTTAGCGGCACACTTGTTCTAGAAGTTGATAATTGTAACAGGAAGATGGGGTCCACTTCAAACACCATCCTTTTGTATTTTCTTTAAAATGAAGTTAAATAACATTACAGTGCCCTCAGGTGGTATAAATTCAATAATGCTCTATTGTCATTTATAGAGATCTGTAAACAAGACTGATTCAGGCAGCTAGATCAAGCCAGAAGAAAGTTACATAAGGAGGCAAAGCACAACATGAGCAGTTTTATTTCCAGGGAAGGAAGGCTCTTTTGAGTGTTTTGACAACTCCTGATTTAAAAAGCAGTATTTATTCAGTTTTAAATATGCATGGAAGAAATGTAATAATTCTCCCCAAAACTCTCAAATATCACCAATTCTAGGAACAAAGATGGATAGAAGAAATCAAGATGGTAAAACCAAAAGAAAGAAGTAACGAATTCTGTAAGACCTTTTCAGAACAGTAGCCGAGGCGTATTAAAACAAACTTAAACCAGAGTATTTAAGAAATTATACACTTTCAGATGTCATATGGCATAAGTGAGGAAAAAAATGCATTAAAATCCAGATTGTGATAAATTTGTCACATAACTTTCTTCATCCTAATGTCCACCCAGTTCTGTCCTATTGCCTTTTCTAGAAAGAAAACTGTAAATAACACTAACTTTCAGCAAACTGGATGAACACAGAAGAAACATACAAGACAGAGCAAGCACCATGGTTACAGTAACCACGGATCCAACCAACCTACTGTTCCTCCAGCTCTCACCAGGACTCCACTGCCCTCAGCTTACAACCACACTCTGGTCCTCTTCACACCTGCTCTTGAACTGACTCCTGACATCTAGCCATCAGCATAATCTAAAGCATTCCCCAGACAACACAGAAGTGATTTCCAGACTGTTCCAGAAACCAAACAGGACAAAAAGGAATTTGAATCTCACCAATCTCTCGATACCTATGCAAACAGTACTTTCTATTCCTTTCATGGTGATTTGAGACACTCTGATGGGTTACAGGAAATGCTACGTGGAACCTTCAGCCTCCTAAAGATTTCTCCAAGATTTCTGAGAGTGACCAGAGGAATCGCTGTTACAATTATAGCAACTATCTTTATAAATTTTATCCTCCAAAGAAAAACAGTAAACTTCTCACCCAAAGGCAGGCCTCACTCCCCTGATCTGCTTTCACTAACCCCTTTTTTAAGCCTCACTTGCACATTCAGGAAGAGTTTTACTAACAAAATACTTCTCTGTGGCTCAGAGAGAATCAATAGTGCTTACGAGCACACTCTTTATTTATTGGCAATTTACTCCAGAATTCCCCTATCTAGATTATCAATAGGAAGGCAATCTCTTTATAGCACTAATGACTTGCGGTAAAGTATATACATCTGTTTAATACAAATAGGGGCAAACGATTTCCTAGTCTTGGTTAGATAAAATAGAGCTCACAAGGCCTTATCTCACTTAGAAAGAATAACTTGTAGCCTTCTCTCATTAAAAGAATAAACTGTTAGAGTGGAGACAAGTAGGAAAAAAGGCAACATTGGTGGAAAGAGGAGCCAGTTGGTGGATACTCAGGTCTGACTTGACCTAAGAAAATTATGCTCTTAATACTGAAAATAACCTAGGCTATTGGCAGAAGAACAGCAATAGGTAAAACAGTGTTTCCTGACAGGAGAAAAAAAAAAGTGTAATCAAGGCCTAGGAATTTCAGCAACACCTGTGATCTGCTGGAAGCTGCAACAGCAATTTCATCAACCACAAACTGATTCCTGGCAACACCTGGGGGAGGAGAAGCCCTCCTTTTTGAAAAAGGTATTAAGCAAAGAAAATGCAGCCCACCTTGTCATCATTAAGACTGCCTCACGATACACACCAGATAGAACAAAACTAATGCTGACAACTACTTATCTTAAATCCCTTCAAAGTCTCACCTGCAAAACCAGTTTCCTTTCTTGTCCTAAAAAAGTCTAATCATAGCCATGCTGTTTTGTACCAAGGACCATATTTACAATAATGGTTGGCAATTTTAACACACCAAATACTTTCCTTAAATTTAATTTATGTTTTCCAGAGCAACAAAAACTTGTAACATAGAATAAAAAAAATAAGGGCAAAGCAAAGGATGCAAGTGAAAAATAACTGCTCACCACTAACCATGATTAACTGTACCAGTTACTATGAAGAAAGTTAACTCTATCCCAACAAAAAGCAGCACACCCTGAAAGACACCCAAGATCTCTGACAGAGGCAATTTGATGAATGGTTTAATTATGCTGTGGTCATAGTAGTGCTAGAATAACCTAGCTCAGTTTACTTCACTAAGATGACAGTCCAGGGAACAGCACAGCATCTAGTCTAACTTAGTGCACTGCACAACTCAGGCACAGTCCTATCCTTCACATGCTCGCAACTCAGAGCACTAGGGGTAGGCTCCTACATGCCCCATCTAGCTACTGCCTCTGCTCCAGCACACAGATGCCTTGCAGAAGGGGAACAATACTCCAAAAAGACAGAATAATTTCTTGGCTTTCTGAAAGTATCATAAAATTCAGATGCCTACAAGGCAAAAATAACTAAACGTGCTGCCTCCTCCAACTGCATTACAGAGCAACCCCCAGGAAAGCCTTTCATCCTCTTATGGATTTGTTTTACAGAAGACACCACTTTGCTTACAGCCCTATCATCCTCCATTTGAAGCTAAACAAATCACATTTAACCACCTTTCTGCCCTGCGGGCTGACAGATAAGACCTACCCCAACAACGTGCTCCGTGGTACGCCTCTGGCTCTCCTTAGCACTGTCTGGCACAGCCACCTGTCCAGGGACACCAGAGCCAAAAGGGGACACAGTGCTGGCTGCAACCAAGCAGCATACCCACCAACCAGACACTGCCAAACAGTGTCCTGAGGCTGAGCTTAAATAGGGCTCAGGAGAGCATGGGAAGGAGGCAGAGCCCAGATGTGGCTGATGAGTGTGGCCTTCGGGGCACTAGGGACCCATCAAAGAAACAGCTGAACAGCTGCAATAGTCTGACTGTAACGCAGAGGCATTTTCTAATTCTGTAACAGCTTAGAAGGGTGGTAACAAAACATAAAACCTTTATTACAGCGTGGGTTTTTTTTCAGCTTTACAGCACAGAGACTGAATTCTGTGAAGAGGAAAATGCATCCCTCAGTTGTAGGAGTTGGTATATGAGGTTCTTAATGCACTGTAATTCATTCTCAAGTATCACGGGCAAAGGACACAAGTCCACAAACTTCCCAGCTAGGAATTCTAGGCTTAAACACCAATGAGGATAACTAGCTTTTGGCACTAGAACTCTGTTATGGTTTATTGTTAAACAGATGAATGATACAAGATTTAGGAAAAAGATTCCTTCCAGCATCACAAAAACAAATGTAATGTTAGAACAAATTGAAGTCTACACATAAATGAGCGCTGAGGTGGCACCTGGAACACAATACTTTAATGACAGGAGGGTTTTTTTTGTTAAGAAGCTATAAAAATACAGATTATCAGACAGCTGTTTAAAAAGATACTTAGCACTGCTGTGTTCAAGATGACATGAAAAAGCATGCAGCTTGAGCACAGACTGTTGAATGAGGACATATTGTTGACATTGTTTTTTCCATCTCTTTTAGGAATTAATTTTCACACAATCATGGAAAGTTACTTTATTTATTAGACATTTTTCTGTGCACAAATGGAATTACTCAGGTGGCCACCACCAAAACATATTTCCTCTGCAAATGTGTTTCCCTTTTAATGGCAAAGTAATCCATAATAATAATAATAATCCATAAGTTTTGCTGGTCAGCTGACATTTCTCTGTGTATTCCTTCTCACTGTGGCACATAAAGACCCCCTGACTAGTAGCACTTCTGTGCATTCTGATCTTCATTATGGTTATTCTGCCAGTGGATTCAGTTCTCAGTAAATGCCATTGTGAGCACAAAAATGCCAGACTGTGTCACAGAGGCAACTGGGAAGGTCCACAGATGCCTCCTGGCCCAGGGATTTGTTGTGCTCCCTGGTAAGTACTCTCTCCCTTGTTCAGACCTTATGATAGAGCCAATGCTGGAAGTATGTGACCAGGGAGGCAGGGCGAAGTCTGCTTGATGCCTATATACAGACTTATTGTGAGGCCACCCTGAAACGTGGGTATGTATGACAACAGTGAATACACCGGAAGCTCTCAGATACTCACTGTGTTTCCTCCACAGCTGCTCACTGACTCTCTGCTATCCCAGGCATGTTGGTGTCTCTTCAAAGTAGAAAGAATAGAGAGGACAGTGCACAGGTGAGAAAGTCCATGTGGAAAAAAAAAAATCTGCAAATCTCTCTCCCAAATATGAGAATCTAAATTCTGCCATAGCCGTATGAAATGCTCTTTTAATTTTGCCCTAAGTTCAATTCTAATACTGTACTCAAAAGGCAGTAACTCTCTTGTCACACTTTTACATTTCTTCCCACTTTTTACACTGGTCTCAAGGTCACCCAGTTTCCTCTGCTACTTTCTACTGATGAGGACTCTCATCTCTGCACCATTAATATATTTCTACTTTCTGTGCCAAGGATCATAATGAAAAATGTTAAATATGGCCTTTCTCAGAACATATATCATTCTGTGAAGACGCTTCAACAGAGATTATCTAGTCTAAAATGACTTTGTTTTCTAGTGACTGCATTATTAGTCCAAAAGACCCCTCTTTTTAAACGTAAGAGTCTCTACTAGATATGCCACAAAGGAGCAGCATACAGACTGTCAGGAACACAGGCAGACGTGTGATTATAGGGGCTCAACATGGGGTTTCCTGACGTTTTTGTCACTAATGCTCTAAGTAACTCCATGCCACAATACCATTTTTTTCTCCCCCACCCAGCTGCACTCTTACTTCTACCAGCAGCAGAGTGATTCACAAAAGGAAAGCTGCGTGGAGAGCTGAGATTCCCTTCGGTCAGTCACTCTGATTTGACATGGACATTTACGGCTGCTCTTTGGGTTAATGTATAACACAGTAGGGATGCTTTCATATTCTGCACACCCAACTTCTCTGCAGTCCAAGAAGTGAGGAAGAAAGCACATACATTTGCACCCAAGAAACAGAATAAACAAGAGTATTTGGTTTGTTGTAAATAACTACAGCTGGAAAAGACCTTTGAGATCAAGTCCAACCACTAACCCTACAGTGCCAAGCCCATCACTAAACTAAATCATATCTCTCAGCACCTTACCTATGTGTCGTTTAAATATCTCTAGAGATGGTGACTCCCCTGTCTCCCTGGGCAGCTCATTCCAATGCTTAACAATGCCCTCGGTGAAAAAGTTCTTCCTAATGTTCAAACTAAAATTGGTGCAACTTGAACCCATTTCCTTGTGTCTGATCGTTCATTACTGAAAAGATCGACTCCCACCTCTCTACAACCCCACCTTGCTACAACTCCCTCTCAGGTAGTTGTAGAGAGCAATCATGTCTTCTCTCAGCCTCCTCTTCTCTAGGCTAAACATCCCCAGCTCCCTCAGCCACCCCTCAGCCACTCCTCATAAGACCTTTAAACCACAGATTATTCTCATTTTGGGTTTATTTTCTTTTGGTACATAATCTCTCAGATGCCTTCAGCTGCACAAAAGCTACAGATAAAAGGTACTATGGCCATACACATGACAAAAAATATGTGCCAGGGGTTAAACAGAACGCGTCTGAAGTTACTTGTACGGTTAACATCGGACAACATACCGCAAGACTCCATTCTGATGTATGTTGGAATGGGTAAGTCTCAGATTAATTTGATGTTACTCATCTCAGCTTTGCTTCCATTTCCTGTGTAAGAAAGGTTACTCATATCAGAAGCAAAAAAACCCACTCGGACACTGATCCTCAGCCCAGTCTGGTGCAGCGTCCCAATATGTCCATGAATTGTGGAGGGCATCATTCACCGCAGCCCAACGAAGGGACGTTACGGTTTCACGACCGAAGGAAATGGTGTGCAGTCTCCTCGCCACGCTGAGCGGGAGCGGAACGCCACCAAGGACGGCCCGCGGGCGCGATCCCTTCGCACCGACGGCCTCGCGCCCGGCCTCGACAGGTCCGCTCCCAGAAGAAAAAGCGGCGACTGTGCGGAGAGAGGAGCTGCCCGCTCCGGGATCGGGCCCCTCCGCCCGAGGCCGCCAGGGGGCGCCGCCAGCCCGCGATGGGGCGGCGGCCGGGCCCGCGGGACGGGCACCGCGGGAGACGCTCCCGCCGTTCCGCTGGGCTGGGGCGGCCCGGCCGCGGGGGTGGCTCAAGCAGGTAACCGGCACTGCCCGCCGCCCGAAATTACCGCCCAGGCATCTCGAAGAGCGAAGGCGGCGCGTCCGCACGCCAGGATGGGCAGTGACCCAGCCGAGAGCCTTGGCACCGGAGAACGTCCGTCTAATCAGAAACGGCTCGAGACTGGTCCCTTTCCGCTTGTCCTCCGCCGAAACAGCTTCGGCTGCGGGCAGCGGGCTCGGCGGGTAGCGATGCCCGCCAGCACGGGCGGCAGCGCGCTTCTCGGGGTGCCCCGTTTCCCTGGCGGCGAAGCCCCTGTCTGACTTTACCGAGGTCACCCGGGGGCGAGGGCAGCGGCTGGGCGCGGGGGAGAGAACAGCCGACCCCGCAGTCGTCCCGGAGGCCAGCGTGCCGCTCCCAGCGGCGCTTCCTCTGCTGAAGACTTCGGGAGCGCTTGCACCTGAAACGGCGTCCCTGCAGGCGCCGGGAGCTGCACGCCGGGCGTCCCTGCGGGAGGAGGCAGTCCGGTCGGGAAGCGAGGTCCCGGCGGCATCGGGGAGCGGCGGGGCCCCGGCTCGAAGGGGAGGGCAGCCGGGTCCGCACGGGCCGTGCTCGTTCGGTGCCCCCCCACCTGCGGAGGGCCAGGAGAGAAGACGCAAAACCAGTTTTATCACGCCGCGGAATCTATAGCCATAAACTCCACATTATTTCCACCTGGGGAAACGAGGGTATTAGATGGCAGGAAAGACAACGAACAGGAAAAACGTACCATTAACGTTGCAACAAGCGTCCACGATGACACATATAAAGTATCGGCCGGGCTCAGCACGCTGTTTTAGCGCGAGTTTTAACCGAGAGAGGACAGGTGCAGGAGGCGGGCTGCGAGCCCCCAGAGAGCCCCGCAGCCGCCGCGGAGCCTGGGGCAACCGAGGTAACGCGCGCCGGGTGCCCGCGCGCTCCTGGCTGCCGTCCCGCGGGAGCGAGGCGGAGGCGGGACACGGACGCTCCCCGGCCGGCCGCTGCGCTCTGCCCCGCTGCAACACGCGGATCGGTCCAGCCCCGCCGCGGCGGGGGCAGCGGAGGCCGAGCTCTTACCCTGTTCCACCCGTCCCGTGCGAGGCGGCGAAGTCGCGGCGTGGCCTGATCCTCGGGGAAGGACCGTGCGTGGCGCTTGGGTCGGCTGCCGGCCCCCGCCCGAGCTTCCCTCGCGTCAGCCGAGCCGGAGTGGCCGGTGCCGTGGCGCTGGCGTTCACGGGGGGAAAAAAACCCACGCCGGCGGCGCGTTGTACTCGGCGGGAGCACACGCAGGTGACCCGACTCACGCTCCATCTCCCGGAGCACCGCCACGCGGGGTGGGGGGGGAACGGCAGCGGGACGGGAACAGACCACGAGCCGCCGCGGCGAGATGCCGGCGCAGTGCCACCGGCAGAGACACGGGCGGACAGAGACCGAGACGGCCCCCGGGGGGGCGGCGCGCCGGCCCCTGCCCGCCCGAGACGGGCCGCCCCCGCCCCTGGGAGCTTCCCGGGGCCCGCCGCCGAGCCGCCTGCGACGCCTGAGCCGTGCCCGAGGATGACAGAGCGGGTGGCACCGGCAGCTCCTTCGCGATGTAAACGGGCGTTGCAGAAATGAGGTTGGAAAGAGAGCTTAGCCAGGAGAGCTGCTAAACCCGTTACCGCGGCTTTTGCTGCCATTGTTTGCAATTCATAGTGGAAAAAGCAAAGTCGTTTATTAAACCTTCTGTGGGGCAGCGTCGTTTTTAATCGTTTGCCCATACGTAAACATAAACGTAACCGTTAAGCTACGTAGGAGGCTGCATACAAGACAAACGGGCTGTTATGTGGTGTTCGGCGACTGAAAATAAAGACCCCCTGATCGAGCCCGAGTGGTTACCTCCCAAACTTACTTTGACGCTAGGGCGGGCGTTTCTCTTTACCGAGACCGTGTTCACTTGACAAGGGTTGTGACCACAGACATAACTACGTCCACAGGACCACGCGCGTTAATAATTATTCCGACACGATGAAGTCGATTCATGTTTACTTTTCGAGAAAATGAAAAGCTTTAGTTCCCCACTTGTTGTGGTTAATACCGTCCTTGGTTAACAATGCATCAGGAACGCTGGAAAAGGCAGTCCTAAAGTGAAGAAGGTACGATGAAACCCGTTTGCGAAACAGTTTTCTGTAAAACCGTCGAATCCGAATTATTCTTCTCTTGACAAGGATGCGTTCGATTCAGAATAATACCTGGGGTGATTTTATTTGTGCGAACGAGCTTCGTACCGCGATGATGTCACAGCCCTTCCTCTCCCTTCAGAGACGGAGCTGTGCCTCTCCGTCAGCTCTGAGAAGGGGGGCCCATTCTGAAGGGGACCGGCGGGTTTCAAAACCGATCACGAAGGAGGACGAGCAAACCCCCTACTCGCGGGACACTCTGATAAGCGTGCTTTAAACGTTCGGCTCTAACGCCGGTGCGCGGCTGGAGACGGGGTCCATTACCCGACAGAGCAGCCGTCGGGCCGGGGCGCGCCGCTCAGCGCCCGCCGCTCAGCAGCCCCACGACAACGGAGACGCTCGGCCGTCGCCGCGGGCTGCCTTCCCGGCGCGGAGCGGGACGGAGCGCAGCTGCCCCCCGCGGGTGCGGGGCGGGGGCGGGGCGGGGCCCGGCGNTCCCCCGTTGCCGCCGCCGGGACGCGCGGCCGAGGCGAGGCGCGGAGCACGGTCCCGCGGCGCCGGCCTCGCCGCTCCCTGATCTGACCCGGTTCCCCCCCCCCGCGACGCCCCCTCCCGCTGGACCCGGCGCGGGGTGCAGGAGTCGCGCTGTGCCGCGGACGCTCCGCCGGTGGGGGGGCTCCGCTCCGCAGGACTCGCGCTCCGCCGGCTCGCCGGGCTCGCTCCAATTGGCTTTCACCGCCCTCCAGCCTGGAAGTTCGCGGTGCGCGTCGCCGAGCCGCGTGGGCGGGCAGAGGAGCGCTGGGCTTTCCCCACTCCCAGCAAACTTCGGTACTCGCCGTCGCTTTGAACCCGCGAGTCTGACGGGAGATCGTCCCAGCGCGGCCGGCGCTGCTCGCAGCGCGGGCTTACAACGGAGCGACTGCCGGCGTGGTGGGAGAAGAACCCGCGCTCACTGATGACCGCAAATGCTAGCGGTGGGGCAGATGGATGCTAATCGCCAGAGCGCGTTCGTCCTCAGCAGTGCGCCGCTCGCCGCGCTGCACAACATGGCCGAGATGAAGACCTCTCTCTTCCCCTACGCCCTGCAGAACCCCTCCGGCTTCAAGGCGCCCGCCCTGGGCGGACTCAACACGCAGCTACCCCTGGGGACGCCGCACGGAATAAGCGACATCTTGGGCCGGCCCGTGGGCACCGCCAGCAACCTGCTGGGCGGGCTGCCCCGCATCAACGGGCTGGCGGCCTCGGCCGGCGTGTACTTCGGCCCCGCCGCCGTGTCCCGCTACCCGAAGCCGCTCGCGGAGCTGCCGGGGCGGCCGCCCATTTTCTGGCCGGGAGTGGTGCAGGGCTCTCCCTGGAGAGACCCCCGTCTCGCCTGTCCCGGTAAGTGCGGGCTGGTTCCGGCGGGGCCCGGAGCGGCTCCGGGCAGGCGGCCCTGGGGTCCGGCCTGGCTTCGCCTGCGGGAGGCGGGGGCGGCCCCACGCCTCGGGCAACAGACGGCGCGGCCGGCCCGGCTGAGTTCGCGGGCGCGGCGCCGGGAAGGCGGGCCCAGTCGCGGTCCGGTGCCGGTCACCTCGGCCCTGGGATGAACCCGGACCGACCCCTGCGCTAGATACAGCGGCGTCTTGGCGGCGGCGGACCCCCGAGGCAGCCCCGCCGCAGCCCCGCCGCCTCCCTAGCGCTAGGCGGAGAGCCCGCTCCGAGCTGCGACCGGTGCGAGCCCGTCTCTGACGGAGCTGTTTCTCCTCCGCTTTCAGCTCAGACGGGGATGGTTTTGGACAAGGATGGCAAGAAGAAACACTCGCGACCGACTTTCTCGGGGCAGCAGATTTTTGCTTTGGAGAAAACCTTCGAACAGACGAAATACTTGGCAGGACCAGAGCGCGCCCGCCTTGCCTATTCCTTAGGGATGACCGAGAGCCAAGTGAAGGTAGGTCCCCGTGGGCGCGCCGGGGCCGCGGCCAGGCGCGGGTTCCCACGGCCGCTGTCTCCCCGCTGTCACGTCTTTTTCAATGATCAGTAGCGACACAGTCGCACAGAGATTTTTTTTTTTTAAGTAAATTCTAATTTAAATTACTTTTGGATGTTGGATAGGTTTTAGGACAATTTTTACATCATATATTTTGTGCCTAGTTTTCTTTCTGCTGCAAGCGAATTAAGAAAAATAGACATATCCAAAAAACATCCACCAGCATCCAAACCAAAAAAGCCCCATGCAGCTAATTGCTGCCAGTGGGTCAGTTTTCGATGGAGGTCGTGTCCAGTAGTTGACCCAACTTTACCTAGCATAACCACGCTCATTTTTTAGCAAAGGCTTCAGGCGTACCAAGGCATTGAAGTGCACTGGGAGACAAAAACACTGTTTTTTTTTCGGGCCGCGGTATTCCGTTTTCAACAGATGGCTGTTCCGTGATACTGCTGCTTTTACTGTCGCTCAGTTCCGACTGGCGACGTCCCCGGAGGAGCCAGGCGGGTGACGCACGCGTGTCTCCGCGGCCGTGCCGCTCTCTGCGCTGGTGGGAAGGGGCGGCCGCCGCCGTCGGGCAGGCGGGCGGTGGGGGCAGCGCGGCATCGTCGAGGCTGAGCCGTGCCCGGGGCCTGTGCCCAGGTCTGGTTCCAGAACAGACGGACCAAGTGGCGGAAGCGGCATGCGGCGGAGATGGCCTCGGCAAAGAAGAAGCACGACTCGGAGACTGAGAAGCTGAAGGAGAGCTCGGACAATGAGGACGATGACGAGTACAACAAGCCCCTGGACCCCAACTCAGACGACGAGAAAATCACGAGGCTATTGAAAAAGCACAAACCCACGAACCTGTCCCTCGTAAGCCCCTGCAGCGCCAGCTCAGACACCTTGTGAGGACGCGGGCGGGCGCCGGCGGCCGCAGGGTGGGCACGGAAACAGAGCGGAGTTGTACTGGGGGTCTGAAGTGGTGTGTTGTACAGCCTAAGATGTATGTGAAATGTATATATTTTTTACAGAATAAGTTATGAAATTATTTTCCTTCTCATTGATGTAAATTTCAGAGGAATTTTTTCCAACTTTTTTGATTTTTGTTTGTGTCCTTTTAAGGTCTGCCCCCCTTCTGTTAGCCTTCTTGCCGAGTTCCTGCTCCTAACAATCAGATTTTGTCACGTTTTGTATGGGTCGCCAAATCCAAGCTCAACCACTTTGTATATAGTAAATTTCAGATTTTGTGATGTATATTTCTAGTGTAAAGCTGGCTGTTTTCTTTCACTCCTTCCCTCTCTCCCTCTACTCAGTGTTTTGGCAGTTTGCTTTCTTCTGCCTCCGGATCGTAACAATATCAAAAGAGAAAACTCTCCTTCCCCCCCCCCCACCCNCCCCCCCCCCCCCCCCCCCCCAAAAAAAAAGCACGAGAAGAAAATGGACACTTAATTTTACATTGGGATTAAGTATTGTCTCCACATGGCTGGGAAAGGCTTTGTATAAATCAATAAATTATTTAACAAGCTTTTCCGTGAGGAAGCTGCTTACCGCGTTGGGCGGTTTCGGTCCCGGTGCCGCCGGGCTCCTGGCGCGGCTTCGCCTCCGCTCCGCGCGGGTTTGTTCCAGGGCGATTCCCGCTCGCTCCGCACCGGTCCGGGAGGCTTGGTTTTTGTGGCCGCTCTCGCCTGATGCGCTCGCCGGGGCCGGGGTCGGCCGGCGCATGTCCTCGCCTCGCCCCGGCGCTGCCTCCGGGGTGCCGCCGAGCCACGAGGGGCAAAGGACGAGCCACGGCAGCGCTGCTGGCCGGCTGCGGCCGGGGTCGGGGGGCTGAGCCCGCAACGCTCCGCGCCTCCAGTGCGGGCGGAGGACGACCGCCGCGGTGGCACCGCCGGCTCGAAACCGCACGGGAACGCGCGAGCTGAGACCCTCGACCCCGGAAAGAAGGGGTAACTGACAGCATTAAGCCCGCCGTCAGCGGGGGCCGAGACCGCGGCCGGTTCCCGGCACCACAGGCGTTTTGGTGGACGCTGTCAGGTCGTGCGGTCTGCTTAGAGGTCAGGGGACGCAGGGGCTGGGACACGTCCCACTGTGCTACCCGAACAGGGGCCGCTGCACAACGCCCGAAGGCAAACTCGTTGAGCTCAGCGGTGGAGGTCTACAAGCACCGTCTCCCTCCTGTGCAGTCCGCCCACGTCCCGGGAACCGGAGCCCCGGTCAGCTCACGCAGCAGCAGCGGCTCCGCGTCCGCACAAGTTTGCGACCTGTCTAGAACCAGACCCTGGTAATTTTGCAGCCGTCGAGGTGCCTCGTGGCTGCCCAAGGCTTTTCTCCTCTGGGGCACGTTCGCGGGCCGCAGGGTGCAAGCCATCTTTATTCTCGAGATGCCTTTTTGTTTGTTTTTAATGAACGAGACATTCTTTTCTTTCCGCGTCTCAGCGAAGGCAGCGGCCGTACCGCTGGACGGCCCCGTGCCACTCGCCCAGCAGCTAGCTGGGGACGCGAGCCCTGGTGTGGAGCGGCGGGACGGAGCCGCCACGGCAGCTCGGGCACTCCAGGCAAGCGAGGGCCGGTGCCTCCCGTACCGCGGCGAGCAGGAGCAGCGGCCCCGGCTGACCTTTCTGCGCGGCCCGCGCTGCCGTCCAGGGCCCGCGAGGTGCCGCTGGGACCGCAAGCGGGGCCGCTCGGCGCCCGTCGTCCCCCCGAGCAGCTGCCGCGCACGTCGGAGCGGCGCCAGCCCCGGTTTTGGCTCGGACTCTGGTCTGGCGGCCCCGGTTACGCTCCGCGCCCGCGCGGTGACTCCCCGGGACGCCCCGGCCCTGCCCGCCGGGAACCAGGTGCCTCCCCCGGGTCATGTGCTTCGCTCGCTTTGATCGATTTCGCTCAGGTCTCAGCACATCCCCGACGTCGGGGCAGCTCCGTGTGGCAGGGGAAGGGAGCGGGGCTGAGGGGGGTCCCGCACCTTCTTACTCACTGAAAGCAGCGGGCTGGCGGGACCTTGCTCGACTCGTACCGCGCTTACAGACGAAGTAAATCGAGTTTAGAAATTAATCTTCGCCTCGTTTTGAACATCCTGAGACAGGACGCCGGAGCCGCAGCCGGTTTCCTGGCTCCTAAGGGAAAACGACAGGATAAAACCTCACACTTGAAAGTCGGATTATTCACACCTGCTCCTTTCCATATTTCTTTAAACGAAATGTGCCCCCAGGAGCTCGGAAATCTGTACTCGGTGATGAGTATCCTTTTATCCAACGAGGCGGCTTTGTACTGCGTCCGCACGGCCAGCGCCCGGGGCCGCTGCCCTCCCGCTGCCCCCCGCGACGCGGGACAAGGGCGATGGCGGGGGGCCCTTCCCCGGCAGGTTCCTCCTCGCAGCCGCTTCCCGCGCTCCGCAGACGGGGATGCTGCCTGGGAACGCGCCCCGCGAGCATCCCCCACCCCCGAGGTAAAGCCTCTGCGTTTTGTTTAATTGCAGAAGTTGTGTTTTATGATTTTCTGTGGACTGAATTTGAGGCTCTTTCAACAAATTACCGTGACCGGTCACCCCGTCTGATTGTTTCCCGATGGATTGGGGCCATTTATAGTCGTGCAGTTCATAGCTTTGCCGAGTTTATCTGTAAATGAGGCCAACTTCAGCCTGGGTTTGGAAAGGCTGTAGTTTTATTTTTTCCAAAACCAAAGATCATCACGAGGGAGTTTATAGTGGCATATTCACTGAGCTGCTGGGGACTGGCATCTCATGAATAGCTCATAAAGTCGTATTATCTCTGTGCATCAGCACTCTAACACAAACTCCTAAACGCCTTTTCCTGGGCCTGTATTGTGTTTTGATTAACACCAGAACTGCCTTCTATTATACAGGTTTTCAGGTGAAAAATAACCCTGTTAATTGTCAGGAGATGAAAAGGTAACTCGTTAATAAGAACTGCGACAATTTAATAATTTCCCTGTAATCCCCAGTGCCCAGATTAAAGGGACAGACACAGCCGGATTCACCAGGATTAGTTTTATTGCTTGAGAACCAGAGTACTCGTTTCTAAAGGCCTTCAAAGTTACCATGAGTTGAGTTCGCTTAAATAGAATTACTGTGTGGTTATAATGCAACATGGCACAGTAACAATACAGAGCTGCAGACACCCTTTGGACGACAGCACATAAACCCAGGCTGTACTGTTGAGAACACACTCTGCCAGCGGACATCAAATCATTTTCAATGGTAGTGATTTATACCAAAATCAAGCATCAATCTAATGCCATCAAGCAGTCCATGAACTCTGTAGTGTTCTAAATTAAATCAATAAAACATACATTTGTGTTTCATCAACAGACTCCCTAATCACCTTTTAATGTTGTATTTAGTGGTGGGAGAAAAATGTTTGTAACAAGGTTATATTGTAGGCTGCACTGAGCTACTAACCAGGAAAATTTACAGTCACTTTTTTTTTTTTAACACTGTATAAATACAGTCTGTGTCCAATGCAGTGGCTACCTCAAACAGACTATTATTTTCTTCTCCCATGTTGTTGCTGTTTCGATATAGAATACTTGGCACCATAAAACAGTAACAAAAGACGGACAAAACCAGTTTACAAAAATCTGGAAAGTTACACCCAAACCTAGCTAAGAACTTCACATTCAATCCGTAATATTACACAGAAAGAAGGGATTATAGGAGTAACAAAGTGAAGCTGCTAATATATGTGCTATATAGTATGCTATATATCGCTATCAGGATGGCACTGCTATATATTCTTAATTATATAGATGTTGGTGGTTGATGTACACTTAAGTAAACCTGCTAAGACTCAACACTAACTGCTGATATGGCACTCTCAAGCATTCATATTGGAAAGTATATTTAGCGTAAGTTTTGGTCAGGTTTATAAATTATTTATATATCTGTGTATATATACACATACATACATATATATACACACACATATATATATAGGTATGTATAGAAAGCAGCTGCTGTGTGATTCAAAAACCATGTAACCATGGCAGTATAGTAAATAACATGAGAAAAAAAAAAAAATGAAAACCAAAATACTAGAACTAAAACACAAACCATAAGCCTTGGTCAACAAAGAAAATACCATTTAAAACCATCAGTATCTCTATCTGTACAGTCCAATGTACAAAACCCCAAAGTGGTAAAGATATATAATGTCAGGCATGACACCTTGAAAAGTTTATCAGATGCTGGAATAGCCTTTCCACATTGACAAACACTTTTTAAAAGTCGAAAGTTTTGAAATCTAAAACGCAACTTTTCTGCTGTCTGTTTAGAGTTTTGGCAACAGAATTGTGACACGTATATAAAAAATAATTCCACGTTTCTACTTGATGTCACATGAACATACAAGACGGTGAGGTATGTGAGGCTTTTCTCAAACAGAGTCCGGATGCTGAAGCATAGTGTATGATCAGCAGTCTAACAATGTGGCACTCGGGACTGGATTGATCAATGCAGCTGTTAACGAGCATGTGTTTCGGGTTCCTGTGCCCTCCTTCCCCTCCCTGCTACAGCGAGCTCTCGCGGAAAATCTTCTCGTTGCGTGGGCATCTTTTTCCTGTTGCAGAATTGGCATTTTTTATAAAGAAAAATAAACACAGGGGAAATGATGTAGAAAATATAAACGGAGAGGGAAAAAAAATGATATTTACCACCACATCACTGCACGACACAACACTTGTGCACATTTGCAATAGGTTTACCTGCCCCAGCCGCTATTCGAAAGGACAGGAACACAGGCTGCAGCAAGTTGGGAAAAATACAAGTTACACATTTGAAACAGAAACTTTTTTTTTTTGTTTTTTACAGTCAATAGCAAACATAATAAAAATGGCTCTATGCTTGGCAGCAAAATTACGCAATAACTTCTTTGATTAATCTAACAACAAAATGCACAAGATTCCTACTGATCTCTGCTCCTGTTGAAATCTAAAGGAAAGTCTGCCACTGATTTCTGTGGGGAGAGGACTTGGTCCCATACAAAACCCCCTTTTGTCACAGATTAGCTCCACTGAAAATGCCACACTAAAAAAAGATCATGTTAAGTAAACTGGTGATAGGAAACAAAAAGGACTTTCTGAACTGCCTGTTCTTCAGCTGCTGACACACTGAACTTCCCATTTTACCAGGAAGTTGGTAAACTTCTGTACTTGAAAAAACTGACTTGGATAAATCTGGACCAAAATCTTAAGTGCAGTCTTCCTTAGAAAAACAATACTCTGTCTGACAAGAACTCTGACCGTGACAGTAAACACAGGTATGCATTTGTGAATTTAGATGTTTGTATATACATGCATACACACATGCAATTACCCATTGTCTGTCACTCAATTATCATTGGAGAGTCTCAGCACTGTCTCTGGGGCTGATACATTAGCATTGTTTTACAGTTTTTCAAGTTTGCAGTTGAGTTTTTGTACAGATTTGTATAGTTTTTGTATAGAATTTGAGAGGTTACCTCCTACTTAGGTAATTCTATATCCTTTTCCTCGCTGCTTAAATACAGAGTTGCCAATATGTTATTTTACTCATAAGCAGCTAGGCACCAATTGAATAGAAGCTTTGTTTTAGAAGCAATTTTGATAACTCAATACTTTTGTTTTACAAGAATAGTTGTAAGTGTACAGACAGCTGCTCCTCTGCATTTTGTATTGCAGCAAGTTTTCATTCAAGCACGCATCACCCTGGTCTGTATGTGGTTTCATACAAGTGTCAGCTCTAACATACTCTCTGTTTTCACTTGAATTAAAACTTAAAACATTTTCAAGGTTTTAAATTAAAAACAGGGCAGAGGTACAGTTGCCAAACATAAAATAACAGACATCGGCGCATACATTGTCTCTCCTAATAAAACCAACTTAGAAGAGGAACACTAAAATGTTTGATTTAATTACCTTGTGATCCCCCATGCAGACGTTTGGCCCAATGTGGTCATATAGGACTATCTTCTCATCATTTTCGGACTAGTTAAAAAAGAACAGAACACCACAGCAAAACACTAAGTCAGTTCAAGTATGCTCCAGTTACAGAAAAAAGAAAGAAACATGGGAATAATTTATCCAAAGAGATCAAACCAACTTCTGAATGAAATGACCATAACTCGTCTTTGCTTGGCTTCTCCAGAGGAGGACCATGTAGAATGAAATTTTTGTCCAGTACTGCTTGCAGTAATTTGTGTAATTTGTCCACCTAAAGTAACTCACAAAATCAATGCATTTACCCCTTGCTTCTGGGGCCTCAAGAAATTTTAGTAACTCTTGGAGAAATGAAGTGAATGACTCGGTTGTGATGGCATCCCAGCCTCATGCCAGGGAAATGCAGCTAGCACACTTGGTCGGTCCTTTTCTAAGAACAACACAACTCTTAACCGAATCAGCTATATGTTCTTCAAATTAAATGCAATGCACATTGCCTTATAAAGGCATTTGATTTCATCATATGGGTGATTTTAAATGCTCAGAGAGATGAATGAAAGATTATGGTTTATGAGCAGTCTTTAATCATTCCTATGAGATACATTTCTGCCATCTGAAAAAAAGCATTAAATGATTTTAAGAAAATCAGCAAGTGAAAGATGGCTTTCCCCCCATCTCCATTACGCATTGCTTTCATTTTGTTCCGTGTTGAACTTTATCCTTACACATTGACTTCTTTAGCATTTTTAGCTTAATAAATAATAAAATGTACTCATCTTTCTGCCATTTGCAGTAAACATGAGTTTGAGAATTCGTTTTGATTCTCTAGCACAGCACTTCAGGAATAAATACAAATACATTGCCACACAAGACAATTTCTTATTATGCTAAACAATTCCTATAAGCTAATTAAATTTGCAGTCTGCGCACTCTCAGGTCTCTAATACAATCACAGATGTGCTTTAAACTAGTTGGCAATACTAATTTATTTTGTATGAAACAGTCAGGGCTTTCTCATCTGTAATCAGTCAAGTTTGACTGGGCAATAACTTTATATAAACAGTAGCATTTAGGACTATAAAGTTAAAACTGAATTATCTTTAATGCATTAAGGAAGCTTAAGGTCAGATTTACTTTATAGCACAGTTGTCTGCCAAAAATATAAAAACATAACCTTCTGCATTGTATGCATGAGCTCTTTCCAATATTTCAAGTTCATAATGCCACCAGCATCGGAAGTGGGGATACATTCATCAAAAACGACTTGATAATTTACAAAGGCAGCATAAAATTGTGGATTTTCAACTGCATAATCTTTAGACAGATAAACAAATTACAGCGGTGCACAAGCAGAAACAATATACACTTGGCTGAGCATTCATTACTTCATGCTATCAGGCATCAACACAACTCCCTAGCAGTGGGCAACCTTTGGTGTTTTAGGGCTCAGGAAGCATAAAATAACATGATGGTGAGGTAACCGACCATGGCATGATAGATGATGTTGCGTGAAAGCTGTTTACAGCCCCATGTCTGTACAATCTGTAATGCCTACTGTGTCGCTGAGCACACTCTGCGTGTGGCCGTTTGTGCATACTGCCCTTCCTTTACATGGGATTCAAATGCACATTTGCTACAATTTTTGTTTGAAGTAAAATATAGAGCTGTTAAGACAGAAAAATAAAAATAAATACTTTCTTTGCCTACGGGAAGCATCGGTGCATTATCTGCGTGGGAATATTCAGGAGGTGGTTATAACCAAATATATTCATAAACATTTTCATTTTAAGGATTTGTCACAGTGTAATTAGTTGATTAAAATTTGCTTTTACTTTTATCACATTTCCTTTTAAAGCTTCAAAGGGTATGTCTGCAACAGAATAAATTTTCAGTGGCAAGGTACACACTAGTTACTGTGCAGAACCACAGAAACTTGTACGGTCATTTCCCCCTTTCCTCTGTCAGCTTAGCAGTCTCTTCTACTGAATAGTTTAATTACATTTTATAAGCCAGAATTATAGTTTGGTTATGAGCTGGATAAACTAGCTTCTTTTTTGGACAGACTCACTGAGTTGAACAGCCATGCCACTTTGGCCTCGTCTACATCTGCAATTTTGCAGACACGTTTCTTGAGATGTCCCAAACTGCATGCTGGTAATTTGCAAATGCAAAGATGCAGAGACAAATTTATACACATTTTTTAAATATGAGGTTTGATGATCCAACTGACTGGCTTTCTGTTCCATGGAGACTGGGCTGGGCTAAGCAACCTCAGTTACAAATTTCTTTAATGTTCTAACTTTGTTTTCCTTTGTTTAATTTTCTCCCATTATTTCCAAGTTATACCCCCCTAGATAATCCGAAAGAATTCCGTTCCCTCTGTACTGTTTACACTCCTCAAGCCTTTGTGTACACTTCTATCTCCTTATTCATAGCTTAAAAAACCCCAGTCTTCCCTCATTGGCCACTCTTTCCATGGTTTTAATCCTTTGTTCTTTAGGAATTTCACAGGCGCCAAGTACTATCTGTAATATTTTGGTAAAGTCTCACTTTTTCATGTGGTATTTCAGTATAAGAAGATCAAATAACACTGATTGTGACATTGCTGTTTCACTATAAAGCCTATATTCCTCTTAGATTCATTTTTTTTTCCATTAAATAATGTACATTTGTTGTCTAAAATTTTGGGTGAAATAACATATGGTGCAGATACTTGACACACATTACAGTGTGTGAGGAAGTACATCAAACTGAATTTAAGTATCTAGGGAAAAAACATTCTCAGCCGTTCAGTGAGTTATATACTGCAAAGCAAACAGTCTAATCATGAGATAAATAACCCTGATGAGAGAGAGAAACAGGAGGTTATAAACTTCAGGAGAGCAAGTTTTAAGGGTTTCATTAATTTAAATGGACTCCCCTCCTGCCCTCCATGAAACTGTAGATTATGGATTTATTTGCCAATATTATTTTCTGCAATTCATTCCCATTAAACTGTGTTAGTTTCACAGGAACATACAGACAGACACGTAAGGTAGTCTGTGTGCTGACAGCATTGGTCTCCAGTTGCCACGAGCAAGCACCTAGCGGTAAGGGGGAATATGCAATCATCTGAGCTGGTTCAGTGTTGCTGAGGAAAGGAGGGCAGCAGAGCAGAGCATGCAGGAGAGAGGGAAAAGGAGAGAAATAGAAAACTGGAAGGCTCCTGAACCATATCTAGGTCATTTAACCTTGGGTAGAGCATCACCAAGTTTACTTCACTTCTATGCGCTAAATTCCAAGAGGAACTGTATGTCTTAAAAATGTTGCAAATTCATATTTTTGAAGCTGTAATGGAATGTCTGAGTTTAGGCACTTAATCGGTGTGCCAAAGGTAGATGCCTGCCTTCTGGAGACTCTGCCTCATTCAAAGGACAGTGAGGGGAGATTTGACGCACCTAGGATCTGACATATTCTTGGGTAATCCCGTTCTCACCATCAGCAACAGAGGGAACCTAAATCAACTACCCTTGTAAATGCTGGTACGTTAAGCTGTTGCTGTAGTTTTCTTTCAGTAGCATTACTCTACTATGAGGAGGTGCTCCCCCTCTTATTGTTGTCTGCATCTGAGCTGAATCTTTTGTAAGGGCACTACTGTTACTTATGTTACCGTATAGTGGACTGGACTGGGTAACCAATGGAGGTTTTTTGTTACTCTTCTTTAAAGCAGGTGCAGTTTCCCGGTGCTGTACAGCCCAGCACAGTGCTGACAGGTACGGAAGTGGCACAGGAGAGATGACAGGCAGACAGGATTGGCAGCTCAGACACCAAAAGAACTGTTAGTGAATTATGCTTTGGTAACTGCCAACAGGTTAGTTGGGACTAATCCACCTTCTGGGGAGGAAGGAGGCGTAGCAGTTTACTGTTGTGGCACTCTGTCTGCAGCTTGGCAAGTGTTTGCTACCAGCAACTGAAAACTCAAGGACAAGCAGAGTGTATCAGCCCTGCCTGCCTTTGTGGAAGATAAGCGCAACGTGGAGGCAGCGGCCTGGCTGCAGGTCTGTACTTACTTTCAGAATGAGCTCCTTGGCTGAGTGGGACATCAGGATTCTGTCGCACCAGGCTGGACATCTCGTATTCATGTACTGCTTTCCTTGGCTAGAGTCCTCACTGTATGGATAGCTGCAAACAAATCACAATCACAACCATCAGCAACTTTTTACAAAGTGGCCTGAAACTTCTGGCACAAATGACCCTGCTAATTAGAAAATTTAACTGGCAAAAAGCAGCTCTTTTAGACACCTCTCATATTTATCTTCTTTTTTGCCTCCATATTTCTTTCTTGTGTGCTCTTTCTCCATTTCTCATATCTACAAGGCTACTTTAGGCCAACATGTTAAGACACAATTTCAAAACTTTCACCTCTTACCTTGCATTTTTGCAGGTGAGAGTGTTAAAGACAGCAGGCTAACTATGTGAGGGTATGAAAATTGGTTCAACCACAACTGAAGTACAGAGTAGGCTGTTGGCTATGACTATGGAAAATGGACACCTAAGGAGAAAAGAGGTTCATCTAATGGAATTGCTTTGCAGGAGTCTCTCAAGGAGAGCTACCCAGGAATAACTGAACAGAAAACAGATTTCAGTGTGCTGGAACCTCTGCAGCTGCACACAAACCCTACCTGCACAGATTCTCTGAAGCTGACAGAAAGGAAGATATGACAAGAGAGTAAGCTTTTGCAGGGGTGTTTCTTCAGGATCAAAGAACTGGGAATGTGTTTTAAGGAACATGATGCTGACTACATGAGATTCTCTAACTTTATATGAAATTGTGATAACAAAATGATTTTGTTCTAGAATAGAAGCCAATTAAATAGTAATTATGCTGTTTAGTCATCATAAATGTATGATGGGGTCTCCAGTGCATTTTAGCTTAGCTTTAAAAGGCAACTAGAATTGTTTAACCTACAGAACAGCCTGAAATGAGTTAACTCAATGTGCCTGTGTGAACTAAAGCACCTGAAATGGCAACCTCTGGTTCAACTGTCGGGAGCACCCAGGACAAAGCTTTCCACATTTTATCCAGATCTCTCACTAGTTCAAATAGAGCTTTGAATTTCGTGATGGCTCACCATGCTATAAGGCCCCTTATTTTTTGAGACCATTTCCAAAATGGCATGGGTAAGCAGCCTAAGAGGGATTTTGGAGAAATCCAGAGCGTATGTTGTAGACACTGTTTCTTGAATGTTTGTCCTGAATGAAATTTGTTCTTGAGAAAATACTATAAGGCTGGTGACTTTATCTATACATGTATGTGTGGGTGTTCTTTAAAATGACATTTGCATTTTATTCTGCTCATCACTGAATTCATAAAGGAAATACCGAAATTTTCCTGATACGTATGTTAAAATAAAATTTCTGGTATTGTAACAAAAGGGTTTGCATGCTTGAAGAGAAACTTATTTACCATCCTGCTTGGTGTGGTATTCTGGAACCGAGACATATAGCTTTCTACCAAATGGGTTTACAAGCTACATTGCCATTAAAAAGATTAGCCATGGCAAACGTCCAAGAAAAGCGTGCTGAACGTATTGGAACAAACCAGTGATCTCAGTACCTTTTCCACCTCATCAAACCTAACAAGACTCATTTTCAAAACATATTATGAGAATTCAATTTGCTGCTTCACTGACACTCAGAACTACAGCTTATTTCTGAGTGTCTGTGAAATATTTTGATGATGTAATACTGTTGGTAGTAGAAGCTCTTTGTCTGCAGTTTAAGAGTTGGCTTTTTCTGGTAACCTCTTACTTTAGTTACTCAAGAACCCACATAACTGAAGCTACTTTTTATGACATAAGATATAAGAATCAATCACATTTCATATAACCCTCCCTTTTACAGCATTAACTGTGTTGCTTTTAAAGTACGATGTTCTGTATCTGGAATGATCTGTTGCTGCTCTGTGCTAGAACATTTAATCTGAGAGCCTGTATTCTGTGAAATGGTATTTATCAATTTGCTTTATTGATCCTAACAGTTTCACAGGGTGAAAACTTCTGCCAATTTTTCAAGGTCTTTAGCGCTGATCACCCAGTGAAGAGGTTACTGTAGTTTACAAACCTCTGACAAATCAGATTTCTAATGGCTGGGACATAGATGAAAATAAATGCTGCAAAAGTTATCCAGACAAAATGATCTGTAGCTAGTAATTTAATACAATAAAGTAGGGCAAGCTCTTCTTTTTATAAGGTAGCATCCTTTCTTCAGAACAGAAGTGTGGAGCATTCTGTCTTGCTGCACTCTAATGAATGAGGCTTCTCCCTCCCTCCCTCCCTCCCATCGCCTCTGGCCCGTGTGACTCTCACTCTCAGTGAAATGCTGACACAAACATAATAAAAAATCCTAACTAGATACACCACCAAAAATAAGGAAAACTATTTGCTATCCTCCTTCATACTCTAGAAGGATCACAAGTCCTTTGGAATAACCCGGCTTCTTTTGTGGGTGGGCTCAAAAAGTGATCATAGCTAAACAAGACTCAAAATTGCTGGGAAGAATTCTTTTTTGTGACCTAACAGGTTTTGGGAGACAGGGTGGTTTAGTTAACTATACACCATTTATCTTAAATACCTATTTGCAAAGAAAAGCTTTATTAAGAGATTTCTGGAATAAGACTGTCACTGAAGAAATTTTCGTGACAGTTACTGCTGAATGTGTACTATTCCAGAATAAAACTTTTCAAACAACATCCAACCCAGCAGTTGTCTTCATCACCCTGTCCTGTAGTTAAATGAACAGCAGAATGAAAAGAATGCAACTGCTTCTAGAAACAAATTGTCTTGTGAACTCTGAAGTTTGTACTTGGGTTTTCTCCCTTAAGGATACCCTGGTGTCTTACATGATGTTAGTTGCTCAGATGCTTCCACACCAGCTGATGGGATTTAAAACCAGTCAATAGAAGCAATGGAAAGAGGCTGCAGGCAGATGCATAAGCATTTCAGGAAGGCAAGCTGATGATGCTGGTGCTGGCATAACAGAAAGACCCAAGCAGAATGCCCAAAGGCTCAGTAGCTGCCGCAAACCAGAGCATATTTCAGTCTTGTATGCACAATCTGTCACCGGAATGCAGCCTTTGCATATGTGTCACCTGAAGTTGGCAAATGGGGTGCCACAACTATGAAGGCTGCAATAGTGCTCAACAGTGTAACCAACAGCAGGGCATGTACTTCAGCAAAGCATGACATAAAGGCATGACACACATTGTGCGTTCTCCAATACAGCAACTGCCCAGACAACACAGACCCAAAATGGTGCTCAAGAAACTGGAAAATATTTCCACTTTGAGGGGCTAACCAAGCTACAAGTGTGCAAATACACCCTCCTGTTTGACTTTTTGTTCTCTCTAGCATGGCATCACATTTCTCCTCTTTTCCTTCCTTTCCACCTCACTTGTTACCTGCTTCTTTGAAATACTGCATAGTCTCTTTTAAAGAATAATACACATTTAAATTTGTGTGCATGCAAAAAGCAGAACTATTCCTGTAATACACATCTGCCGAAAGACATCAGGCCTAAGATTGACTACTATCAAGTTCATTAAAATAGCTTTGTTTTCTCCAGCCTCTTTTGACACATGCATTCCAGGCAAGTAAGGTACTCACAGTTCTTAAATCAAAGCTCAGTTAATGATCCTAGTTAACAGATTTTCTCATCTATGAATTGTATAAACAATAACAGGCTTGATAAAAAAATCAGATCTGACAAAAATAATGTTAAGAACTCTACATCAAATAATCAAAAGTTAAAAATAGTAGTACTGATCTCTCAGAGGATAAGCATCATTCCACCTTTCTGGGCCATGTGGTAGTAATCTTGACCATCAGAACAGTGACTGTGGCAGAGAAAAATGGAGAACTAGCTTTGTCAGTCCCATGGCTTCACAGGAAAGAATGGGAGGGTTTATTTTCTTTTTTTTTCCCCCCCCCTTTTTTTTTTTTCCAGTAGCATTCTGCCTCAATTTCAATCTGTCTTGTGCAATGTATGGAAAACAGTCATCTTCAGAATGAATAGCGAGTGCTCAGCTAAAAATGATGACATAACAGATAAAGGCCTCTAGGTATCACTGAAATGTAAATGATAGATAAAATGCCAACACATACATCAATTAAGACTGTACACACTTCCTAACTTCAGTATTGAGGATGGTTACTAGCTTTTATTGAACACGCACCATATGACATGTATTTCAAAATACAAATGGAGAAATCAGGAATTGCATGTGGAACAACTTTTCTTCCTGTTTAAAACATGGCAAAGTTGAAATTTAGGACCTTAACCAGTCATGTTATCTGAACAGCTAATAGGCTGTTTGTTATTCTCTGCATATCCCAGCCAGGAGAGTTATGCAAAATATGCTTTGACTGTATATGCCTCTGGATGATGGACAAAGAGGCTATTCTAGATCTGGAGGATCCACGTGAGAGGCTTGTATGATTTGTTCAGGATTTATTTTTTTCTCAAGATGTTCCTTCTAGCTGTTTTCAACCTTATTTCACAAAGTTTTCTTTCAGTTACACTCTTTTATTTAACCAGGATCACTGTCAGGTGGGTTTTCTGAATAGAACTTCCAAAAGGAAGTAGTAAAACAACATTGTTAATATAATGCTCAATGTTGACAATGTTATACCCCACACTTTGAGGAATTGTCAACTAATATTAATAAGGAGCAGGAAGTCTAATGAACTACTAGTACTACAGTTAATAATGATGCGAGCTACTTGGCAATTGTTTGGTGAAAATAAACCATTAACAGTGTCAGTAATATTACTGCACTGCTGCTGCTGACAGGTTTTGTCAAAGATGATTGGACACCTTTACAAAAATACTTACTGCAGGGTGAAAAGTCTTCTGACATCATAAACCATCCTGTCAGCAGCGTCTGAGCTCAAAACAGTAGCCAACAATACTGTGTATATAAATGTCTCCTTAACTGGCATTTCCAGTCAGGAAAAATGCTCCTAATGAACTGTTCTCTTGTGTAAGAACGGATAAAATGTGTTACTGCGATGGGTGAAATGTGCTTTCTAACAGGAAACAATTAATTCATGTTGGAGTGTTATTACCTTTAAAAGCTGTCTGCCCCGCGTCACTCTGCCTTCCAGCTGCTTTTTGCACACATGAGCACAGTGAGCACGCCCTGCTGCTGAGAACGCCTTTGGACGTTGCCTTAGGGATCCTGCTTTCAGCAGTGTTGTAGGGAGAGTGACAACACCTGCTAGGCAGCAGTACAGAAAAAAATAATCTACCTAATCTTTTTTAGTAAAATGAAGGTGATTCTGAAAAGCTGTGCATCCTATGCAGATGTTGAGGCAAACTTTATCGTGTTTCAGAGAGTGGAAATACCTCCTATTCAAAGACCACTTGTTCTCATGTGTTAATTGTCCCCGTGTTTTGTATAACTGAATTGTTCCTAATACAAAATATTTGGGATGGGATGGAATTATAAATCGTCAATGAAAACTGAGCTCTTTGTGGGAAGAGCAGAGACAGTTTTCATTTTGGTCCATTTTACTATGAACTCAAGTACAAGCCCTTGCATTTACTAAACGTCTCACTTTTAAGTCTTTCTGTTTACATTCGATATTGAGAGAGAGTTTCAAAAAGGGAAAAATCCCAACCACTTTTCATCAAAAAATTACTTATTGTTTTTGTTTTGTAAGAAAATGTTGGACCAATTTACCATTAGCTTTGACACGCTTTCAGATTGTCTGAGATCCTATTACTGGAAAAGCAAGGACAGTGAGAGTAGGCTGCTAGTTGAAGCTCTGAGTGCGTTGGAAGTTGTAAGGCCAAAAGTACAAATGAAAACATTTTGATATTTTTAATTATTAAAGTCTGAACTCATCACTAGTGTGAGCTGGTAGATGACTGTGATTTCAATAAAATGTTATTCAACCCATCTAATTTTGTCAGCTTCCAGAACACTCATTTCTTCCTCTAAAGTAAATTACTATTTTATATTTTCCTGAATCTGAAAGAGAAACTTGTGTTCCCTAGTTCTCTTCCTAACAAATGACCCCATGTAAGTCACCTTCACATGCGCATCTCGGGCAGCACCTAGTTAAAGATAAGCAATAGGACACATTTTTTGTTTGAATTAAATTAGCTGCTTCGTATGTACGAAAATGCTAGTAAATCTTCCTGACCAGCCATGATATGCATCTCACTTAGGACAAATCAGGAGGGTAAACACAGTCCTGCAAACACAGTAGTTAAAGTACAATGTGTTAAACAGCTGCTACTTGCAAAGGCTACACTAACACCATGGTGACTGCACCAACAATCAGAGTCAAAGGTGACAATAAGGGGGGTCACCAGGGCAATCCAGTAGTAAAGGGTAAGAAGGGTAAACAGGACTCAAGCCATAACTCTGGCACAACACAAAACAGGAAGGTTAATGACAACACTGTTTTTCTCTGAATCTTTTTTATGGATTTATGTTGGGCATATTGCTTTTTTGGCTTAACACACCTCTTTGGAAAAACATGTTATAATATGCTTCAGGGTTAACATTTCCATACCACCAGTGTCATTGTGGACCTTTTTCAGTTAAAAAAACCTCAAACCCACAGCTCTCTTTCCAGCAAGCTACGACTGTCCTTTTACTTTCTGCCCAGAATCCTCCCCACAGAGAAAATCTCACCGACCACAAACATCCTGCAGCTAAACTGCAGTGATGACGTGGACATGTCCACTGCACCCTGACACTGAGCCCCACGTGCATGCAGCCCCCTAAGCCACCGGTGCCCCGAGGGGTCCTCAGCCTGCCTGGGAGCGGGGGCTGGCGTGGCTCACAGCAACGGGTGCGCTGTGCTCCGCGGTTCAATCTGAGTGTCGTGTAAAGCCCTCGATAACCAAAATGGCTCACTCATCAATGCTGATGCCCCAGTGAGTGGACTGTGAGAGATGTGCTCTGTTTCTTTGATAATTCACACACAGCAGACTGGCTCACTCTTGTAGTGCAAATTAGACCAGGAAACAATACTTGCATCACTGTGAAGCCTACTAGAATAAAGAAAGGTCACAGGACAAAATTTAAGAGTAGAGAATTAGTAGATTATAGACTAAGCAGAATTCCTGCGGCATAAGGGACCAGAGACAGAGAGAATTCCAAAGGAGGAACACCACTCCCGGAGTAAATGAGATTCAACCTGTCTCCTGGTGAGAGGTGTCAAAGCTAAGATACTGCCAATGCAGAGGGTCTGCTTGAGAAAAGTATCATACAGAGAATATCTAGGACACAAACATATGTCCAACCAGTAAATTACATGACAGCCTAAAGCAACAATAAACAAGAATAGGTCACTTTAAGAGAATGATTAATACATGAGATTACTGTGCATGCAGACTTATCTGAAAGCAAACCTTGTAGGTGGGTGTGAACTCTTGCTAAAGTCAGCACCTATCTTTGCTATACAACAGCTACAAGAACAATTATAATAATTAATGGAGAGTAGTGATAAAGGTAACAAATGCCCACCTGTATATTGTCTGACCACAATGTTACTTCGTTTTTGCACACCTACTGCCTTTTACAGTGATTGCTGACTACTACAAACTCTTTTACAGCCTCACACTGGGCTTGCTGTTTGCTCATGGCCAGGCTGTTCAGCCCATGACTGACAGAGCTTAAAGAGTTTAAAATTCTGAATTGCATTTAGTCTCCAACAGCTAAGGTTGCTGTGGGCTACATTAGATCACAAAGGGTAATGAGATGAAAACATGACTATTCACTGTATAAAGTAAAAGGCCTCAAAATATAGTACAGGAATGGGTGAATAACGTCTGAAAAATACTCCGCTAGAAGGGGTCTTTATATTCTCTGTAAAGATAGCAGACTTGTAACGCAGCCTGTGATTTCTTACTAAGCTGTTATTTGTCTTCCAGCCTGCCTTTGCTCTTGGCCAATTTCAGGAGATGGAGGAAGGATTTGCTCTTGCTGAAGGCAGCGTGGCTTGTTACTTCTGTTCCCAGCCCAAGGGAAGACAAATGAGGCAAGGGGTGGGCTCTGACGAGGGTAACCTCTTGACTGGGGAGAATAACAACTGGCTGCGACCATTTTCCCTGCAGGCATGGAGAGATGGTTGCACTTTCTGCAGACAGTTCTCCCTTGGCAGGTTTCTGGTGACTCTGACTGTGAAATGCAAGAACGTGCTGGGGAACCCTCACGTGCAGAGGATGATGATGGGGTGGGGGAGAATGGCTTCAGCATGTGCAGGTTGAGAGGGAGCAGGCCAAGATGTTCTGAGAAGCTCATCTCTGTGATGTGTGGGCTGTACAGGGTGGCAAGGTGACACAGCTTCAGCACATACTTAATCAACAGGAACTCAGAATTGAAGAGGAGTTTAGCAAAAATGCTCAGACATTGAGTGCCCTGCTGAACAGAGAGGAGATAGTTGGCAGCCTTGCAAATGAAGCAGATGCTCTAAGTGCTATGCTCAGTTAGGGCTTTGTTCTGGATGTTTTTAAGGAGTGACTGGCTGATCACCACTCCCTCCACACTGCTGCAGCATGGTCACGCCGGGCAGGAGGAAGAATTCATGTAACATCAGGCAGACATATGGTCTTAAACTAAATTACAGTTTTGCACTGGAGAAGAACAAAGATTCTGTTTTGAGCTCCCAAAGCATGCCTGCAGGAATTCTATCTTTAGACAGGGCTGGTAGGAGAGGTCAGAAGTGGCTTTGCAATCGTTCCCACAGACGGCGTTGACTGGAAAGAGCCCTGAAGCTAATGTTCATTAACACAGAGTATATCAAGATCTTGGGGAAACTCACTTGCACCTACTATAACATGAATTTACTGTGTTGCCTTAGTACCTCTCAATTTATAGCTACAAATTCAATTTATAGCTTTAATACACTATGAATTATCATGTAAATATTGTAACATATTTAATTAGAATCTATACCATACCAGAATCAAATGTAAAAAATATTAACATATTTATGTAAAACCCAATGCCATTTGCATATTGCTTAGAAATTTGAAACTTCAAAATGAACCACTGTTTCAAAAGGGCAGGAAAAAAGTCAAATTGTGGGTTAAAGTCTAGGTAAAACCAAAGAACTTTGATTTAATTTATATCCACCTAAGGCCAAAGTGGTAATTCTGAAAATCCTCATCCACCTGCCATCTTATCAACCATGCCAAGGCTCTGGTCTTCACTCCTAAAATTGTTTTTTATGTTCTGCATTGTGATTGTTTCCTGTGACATGTGGAAGCAAACATACAAAGACCTAATTTTTTGCGTTTTCTCTAACCAGCTATGAGTTAAGTGCTTTCACTGATTATTGAACTTAGTTTACAATCAACTGAAAAAGATAATGAAATACAGAAAAGCACACTGTGCATGAACTTTGAACAGCATAATGAAACTGACAACTATAAATACAGTGAAGAAGAAAAAGATCCCCACAGAAATATTACAACACATCATCGTCTTGCTATGGCACTTTATGGTTAGAAAATTCCAAAAGAAGTCAACATTTCTATTAGTACTTGTATTGAAGTGCTGTCTCAGTGTAATGAAAAACTGGAAACACGAAGATCTGACAATCGAAGAATCTCAGGTCCCTAAATATAAAGACAAATCTTGAGGTTGTTTTGTAACAGACATTTTGTGGGTTTTTTTGGTGTTCTAATGGTGTACTTTGTGAGGAAGCACATAAAAAAAGACTTTTGATTTGTTTTTCCCACTAATATTTCCTGTATTGCTTTCCCTAAGTCCTAGACAGCAAGAATGGTAACTCTTCCCTCTCGCTCCTGCACAGGCTCACTGAAGGTCAGCTTCCCTAACATTTATGTTAGTCAATCAATTTAGCAGTTCCTCTCTCCTGAGAATCAAGCACACTGTTGTCTTGTAATTTGTGTCCCAAGTGTGTCCTGCACCAACACAAGTCACCTCAACCCCAGCCCCGTGGGATCATGTGTCCCCAGAGCAGCCTCACCCTGGCTCTAGGGCCATGGCTGACATGGGACAGCCAAATTCATCATGGGGGTGAGCACTGCCCGGGCTTGTCAGGCCTGGCCTGATGGAGCATAAAGGAGATGAATATACAGCTTGTGCTGTGTTCTGGGTGGCAGAGTGCATGGCATGGCTGGAACCAGCATGCAGCACCGCATCGTTGTGTGATGTCACACAGAACTTGAGGTGTCTTCAAAGAAGATACTACAACTTTTAAAAATGTAGTGTGAAAATTTTGGACAGCCACTTGATTCCAGGGAGATTCATTTAAAGAGCAATGTACAGTGATTTCCTTTAAAAAAAAATCTTGTATAAAAATATCTGCCAACATGACTGTAATGGCTTCACTTGAAATTAAGGAGAAAGGACAGAGGAATTGATTGCAAAAGATGCAGACATGTTAATAGAAAACAGTTAAACCACAGGAACATATCAAAATGTCCTCTCCATTCAGATACTACAACAGAATATCTTTTATAATGTTAAATGAAAACTGAGAATATGCAAGAATCAGATTAGATTAATTTCTCAGTCCATATGCCTAAGTACAAAAACCCTTTGAGAACACCAAAGCTTCTAAATACTTTCTAGAACAGCAATAAGTTTATCCTCATTTTTTTTGTAACCACGGACTGAAATTTAAATCCTGAAATACTTGTACACTCGTAACTGAGAAAAATACTACTGGAGAAAAACAGTTCTTGTCATCCTCACTGCCTGTGGTTCTCAATGAAAGCACTGCTCAGAGTTGGCTCAACTCAAGGCTTTCCTCGTGAAGAAAGGCATTCTCTCGCATGCGTTCACAGTAACACCTGGCACCACAAAAACAGACTGTTTTCTAACTTATTATTTTAATTAGGCCTTTACTTATTATTATGCTACAAGATCAACGTTCTTCACTTGAAGGAAAGCCTTTGTAGAAGAGTTGGAGTTGGCTGACCAACAGTGGACATGCCAGGTGCCCAGTCAGCACTGGCTGAGAGGTTAGGACTAACATCTCATGTTGCATTCAGTGTTATGCAGGACAGCAAGGTAAAACATGGGTCAATAACCATGCAGCAGGTTTCTGTCTATCCATATTTATACCTGAGATATCTGGATCATAGCATAATGCTGCTCTGGGAGTGGCATGAGAACAAACCACGAAAACTGCTTAGGGTGAAGTTTTCGCCCTGAACCATGAAAATAGCAGTAGCTCAAAGGAGTAAAGCTTACCACCCCAGGCCAGCTATGGGACTGTATCAATACGATCACATGATAAAGCCCAGAGAATAAGTAGTTTATGCTGATAAAAAATGAATTTATAAGTAACTTAGTCTGCTACAACTCAAAAGGATGTGACCTTTTCCATTTATCACAAGTGTACACTGAATTTCAAGCATGCTTCTTGAGGGAAAAATTTACACGACAGACAGGAATGCAACTGTGCTATTGATTTAAAACTCAGTACAAACTAAGCAATTAATTGTATGAACAAATGATGAAGCAAATGAAAGACAAAACTGTCCTAATGGGTCTTTCATGTTTTTGAGAGATGTGAAATGTAGTAGTAGATGTTTTCAGTACCATTTTAACTAAGATACTCTGACTTCAATTGTTGGCCAGCATTCTGTGGAGTAAGACTGTAACACCACAGATCAAGAGCAGAAGCAGAGGGTCATTCATATCAGACAATGGGCCATAATTAAAATACCATGTATAAAACAAATTCTCAAATACTACTTTAAAGCTCTCATTACAGTTGGCTACAACTCCCTTCTAAATTTAAATACTCACTAATTAAGCCCATAAGCACAAAAAGTGACTACAGCTTTCTCTGTCTCCCTCCAATGAAACACTTGTTGCTTGATGCATTTGTAGAACAAATGTATCCACCACATATTTTACAGCTAAAAATCCCAAGAATCTTAAAGGTGTAGTTAGGTACACAGGACCGATCATTTTCTCCTTTGTTTAAAAATATGAAATCTAGTATGACTGGATATATGACAAATGTATAATAGGCTCATATTTACAAACAGTATATAAAAGCAGGTAAATCATGATAAACTATACATTGCTTTTTTCCATAAGAAAAGAAAACATGAGGCAAAAATGGAGAAAAAATTACTAGGAAGTGAAACCATGACACTTAGGCCAAATATTTAATTCCTTTCTTGCATAAGGTCCTACATGAAAACCACTGCTTTTTGCCTATTAAAAACATCTGGGTTTGCAGTTTATAGAACATTGTGGCCATTATTCCAATACAAAGAAAACCAAATCATATTATTTCTTCCAGGAAAATCGATGTGCTTAGTTTCACACACAAGAACAGGATGCTGACCTGCAGCAACAACTGGGAATCCAATTGTGCAGCACTTCACTTAGGCAAGATTTCTTGCTGAGTTTGGTTGCTGTGCAAGCACCACAGAATGGAGAGCAGGATTCCCCTGCCACATGACTCAGGACAGGATGGGTGACAAAAGCCATATGCATGAGTTTGGCTTGTTCGCTTTACATCTTGTATTTTTAGCAATATCCTGTGTTGTTAGGTTAGTGGCTGGACTCAATGATCTTGAAGGTCTTTTCCAGCTGTAATGATTCCGTGATTCAGTTCTCATATTTTATCAATGTCCTCTGCTAAAGTTCAAAGAAACTTTGTGTTACATAAACTCACTGCTGCATTCCTACCATGCCACAAAGCAAATGCTGGCTTTCAGTATATAAACATTTATTACTATTTATTGTTATTACTTATTATTATTAGTCAGTTGTAAGAAGGAAACAGAGTGAGCAGCAGGCAAAGCTGCAGGTTTATCCCCTTTGCTTCTCCCCTTTGGTGCAGGTGATAAGAGCAGCTGCAGGGCTGGTTCTCTGCCGGTCTGGGGATGTCAAGGAAGGGTTTGCCACACTACGATGTCCTTTCCCACTTCCTAGACTGGTCACAAAGCCCCATAGCTGAGTGGGAATAGATTGGCAAATGAGTGAAGCTGGAAAGGGCCCTTCATGGCTATTACATCCTTGCTCACAAGTGCCTGCTTCTACCTTGGCATTGCAGATCTTTTTCTCTGAACATCTGAGTTCAGAGCCACGGTCCATAGGCAGCTGCTGAGTTCAGTGTCCCTTAGTGCTGCAATGCAGCAGCAATCAGCACAGCACCAGCTGTGAAGTGTTTTGGGGCAAGAAGTGAAGAATACCACCAGATTCAGCTAAAGTAACAGAGTGTTTAGGAAAGTGGAATCCAATTACTGGGACCTTGGCCAGAACATCTGTCTAGACATCTATGCTCTTGCAAAGATATTATGTGATCTTTGATAGCAAGAAGTGCTCAGAACCTTGTTTTTTCATCTTATTTGAAAGGCAACAGAAGCAAGGGTAATGTGACTACTGGTGCTGCCCTGGGCAGGATCCATCAGCAGCTCTGCAGCTGGTGGCCACCTCCATACCAAAATGCCCTGGGCGTCAGCTGAGGGCGAGGGTATGATCGGCTGATTCTGAGGGAGTGAGACGGCTGAATGCAGGACATCCTGCAATGCAGGTCGACAACAGCTAGCGCTCATCTGCCTCAACTTTAACTTTCAAAGCCAAAATTGTATTTAAGGAAATATTTAATCTCTAATATTGGTGGTGTGTACAAAACAAAACAAGGATATGAGTTAGCTTTGGCTTTGGTTTTGCAAGGAAAACCAAAAACAAGATCAAAAACAAGTAATAAATTGAGAAATAAAGAGCTGGCAGTGACTAAGTTGCCGTCAGAAGCTGGTGACTGAGCTCCTTGATGAGACTGTTATGGCTGCAGAAGGCTGCTTCTATGGTTTCCTAGCCAAGTCTGCAAGCATGTGGGCATGGGAGGGGAGAGCTCATATTACAGGCTATTTCTTTAATTTAACTCATTACATCAATTAGATGAAGTAAAAATCTGTGTTCCATCCACAGGGATTTCTGGGATGGAATATTGGACCTAGTCTTGTGGGTTTTGTTTTTTTTTTACCAGAGATAAATAATTGACTCATATAGTACGTAGTGACTTAAAATATTAATGGCATCAAAATACATGATTTGTAAATGCACTGTGTCAAAGTATGCAGAGAGTTCAAATGCAGTTGATTAGTATTTAATTTACCTCCTTTTGCTCCTGTTCCTATGGTCCTCCCCAACTACCCCCTTGAAGCTCGCTGCTGGTTTCATAGCTACGTGAGCAATTCTCAGTTACAGCTCTCACAAGTCCTCTGATTTATTCCCAGTTTAACTTCTAATTCCCTTGTCAAACATCTTCCATTTTTCCCTAAGGCTTTTTTATCTCTTTATACATTATGCCACTTTCAAGCTCCATTCTGGCTGCACCATAACAAGAAGTAGTGTTACCTTGGCCTGACAGGGATCCCTATGTACTCCAGCATCTGACAGCAGGTGATCTCTCAGCAGATCACTGCCAGGAAGGAACACAGAAAATCTTTTTCCCAGCTACTAGTTTTCACTTGGGAAGAGCAAGGCCAGCTTGCTGTCACATCCCATGTGCAGTGTCCTGTGGCCAGCTTGCTCTTATGGTTTTCACCACTGTCCTAGTACTCCACCCTTGCCCAGTCCTGCCTCCTCCACAGCCCTGTCTCATTGTCCTAGTCTCTCATCAGCTGACTTCTTAGAGCTTTCCTCTTCTGGCTGCTTCTGCAAGTCTTGGTCTCCTTTTCTAGAGACCCAGTGCTGGCCTGAGGCTTCTAAGTCCTAACTATGCCCTTCCCTACTGTAGAGTTTCAGTTCTGGCTTTTGCTCCACCTGTATTTCACTCACGGAGGTTTCCCACTGCTACTTCCTCCAGTGGCATGTAAAGGAGAGGAAGACTCATTTATTACTTGCTCACACCTATGCAGGGCATGGCCCTTGGTAGCTGTGAGGAAAATCCTGGATTGTATCCAGTCCAGCTGTAATTTGCAAAAGAAACATAATCCCTAGAAATCTTTACAGAGAATTGCACATATTTGTGAAATTTTTCAAGGGTTTAGACCTTGGCCAGATGTTCACATGGCTTTGGAGGGACATCAAAAGTACAACTTAGATACAAAGACTACTCACACCAGATTTCTGATCTTTGTTTGAGAGCAGAATAACATGAAACCACATTGACAGAAAGGTTTACAGAAGCAAACCAAAAGCCTTTTTGCCAAATCTTGTTCTGGTTGAAAGCATTGATGTTGGTGAAATCAAGTAGATGAGTGTTTCTGGGGAAAAAAAACCCCTCTCTCTTGCCCCTCACCTCCTTTTACCCAGACGAGGTACACAACTAATGAAATACACTCAGAGATGTACACACTGCTGGTCTTCTGTTATTGTACTCAATCAATAAGAACAATTTAGAGCAACGGTAACCTCTCCATGCATACTTCCATTGTCCCAGGGGATCAATATAATCAGTATCACAGCTGGCTGGTGAGAAATAATGAGATTATGATATCAAAAAGGCAAGCTCTCCAAATTTTTTCTTAGTATATGCCAAAGCATCACACCTTCCTGTCCATAAAGGACAAAACACCAATATGTAAGAATATTGTATCTATGAAAAAAAAAAGTAAACAAGGCGTATAGTTTTTTCTATGATTTCGTGGATTTGAACTCCCATTGTGAATGCCACTACTTCTACATCTTAAAAGCAACTGTGAAATTTGACTTCTTCAGTCTTGGAAACACTCATCTAAAGGACACGGCTGACTAAAATAATGTATCAAAAAAGGCAAATGATTCTCACAGTCTTAGCAGTTACAGAACATGTTTGCTGAGGCTGAAAAAGCAGAATCCCTGTCCTCTTTCCTGAAATTCATCTTGGATCCCCCCTTCAGTGTTGGCTGAGCATTTGGCTCAGCCTGCCCCCGGTGAGTGCCAGTGCTAGTCCATTTACGGGAGCTTGAGGCAAAGACTATCTTTATGGTTGCAATAAAGTATTTTAACAGCTTATCTGGGTCCAGTGCTTAAAAGTAGCTACACATCTCTTAGCACACAATCACATCAGTCTATTTTAAGAGCAGTTGTAAAAGACAGGCTCAACTGAATCCAAACGATGAGCCAGAGAGCACTGTCAGCACGCAGGCTGCCCCGCCGCTGTTTGTGTAGCCGTCAGGGCATGTGGGAAGACTAAACATTTATGAAAGGAACAAAGATCATTATAATTTCTACAATATGTATGAGAACACTCACATTTTGCTTACAATGCTAGTAATGGTTATGTTTTAGCTAGCTAGTTAAATAAATGGATTATGTATGAATCTTACCTGGGAGGAAATGAGATGTCCAGTTCATACAATCTGTCTTTAAAGACTGAGAGCTCTCTGTCAAATTCTAAAAGCTATAAAAGATAAACATAAATGTATTCACTCTTTAATGTTGAATTGAAGTAATCTAAGAATACTACATTACATAAAAGGAAATAAACAGAGGCTTTGATTACACATCTTGAGGTATATCCCTCATGTAATAGTTCTTAAAACATAGTGCAAAACACTCAGTACTATTCTGATACATAGGAAAGTGTTCACAATGTTTGTCTTCATCTCAGTGACACACGTAACACTGGCTCTTGGCAACAGTGACCTATATGCACACTTACTATTTCAAGTTGGCTGTTTTTTCAAATTTTATTAGCAATCTTTCCAAAGATAAACCAAACTAGCATTAAAAAACATCGCAAACTGGAATGCTAATCAGCCCACAAAGACACCAGTGAAAAAAGTATTATATTGCTTTATATTATCTTTAGCTCAGATAAGCAGGTACAGTAAACACAAGGATGTGCCCATCACTCTTCCTAAGCAAAGACAAGCAGTGTTTCTGTACACCTATTTTGGGTGGTGCATGTCAGATAGCAAAGAGAGGGATATGTGACAATAGGTGAAATGTGTTCCCAGGCAGTAGTCAAGATATAGTACTAGAAGCAGACATTTAACAGAGATGTTCATAAGTTTAGATTTAATGTCCTATATAAATATTAGTCATTGCCAAATTTGTTTTCCCCTGGACCTCTACAGAGAAAATAAATATCTGTAGTCTTTTGTTCATCGGGACAGTCTCGCTCGTAACAAGTCAATGATAATCATCCACATTAAACCAATAATTGTTCTGATGGACATGAACGACCTTATTTCAGAACCATGGCTGGTGTTAGGCCTGACATCCGAGTGAATTAGAGAGCTGAAAGACAAAAAGCTCATAATCTGCTGTTACCGGCCGTCACTCCGAGTGCCACTTTCTGTTTCGACAAGCACGTCACCCCAACAGTACCCAGCGGGCTGGCCGTGTGTTTGCCCGCTGTTCATTAATCATGTCCCATCTCACAGCTGTGCTGATACCATTGTATGAATGGCAGAGCTTCCAAAGAAATTAAATTGTGTCCCTCTTTCCCCTCTGCCACCTCATAAATCATTCCTGAAATGTGCAATTAGCAGCTACTTGTACACATTAATTATCTGTGTGAAAAGCAGCTACCTGAACCACCTGCACTGCTGATTAGCTGCCTCTCTGAGGCCCACCCGGCCTCCTTTAGTTTCTAGCTGCCTTGTTGCTGTCTGTATGTAAATTTACACGAGGATGCCAAATAATGGGCAGCCTTCCTTATTTAGTCCATCTGACATCAAATGCTGTGTTGGTAGGCTGGAAGAGATTTTGCCATACAACTAACTGCAGGTAACTTGTACATGTATTAACATCTGATCAAAAGCCCGAGTGTCCAAGATGTTTGGATAGGTATTTATAAACATCTTCATGGAAACTTACAGCGTGTACCTAATAATATGCTCAATTCTAAAAATGTTTGGATGGTTCAGCCACTATTCTTACCGAAGCAATCTCAGCATACTTCAGGAAAATGTAGTTTACCATGCACATTTCTGGACTGTGATCCTTTATTTCTGTATGCAGAGATGGATGGGAGCTACAATACCTGCAAACAAACTGGCTATGAAAACAAACATTACCAACCCTTTCCTGTTCCACGTGTCTTCACTCTAAAGGTACCATCTGCCTAATATGAATCTAGCATAGGAGAAAAAAAAACCTCTACCACTCCCAGTTAAAACTTTTCTTTGAGAGATATGTCTATCAATACAGTGTAAATACATGTTTCCTACTCTTGTCAAACAGATCAGAGCAGGAAAGCAGCAGCATCAGGAGAAAGAGGGCTATTTCTGAAGTGTGAAAACTGCAAAGACTGAATAAAAGAACAATGCTCCATAGAACACAATGGTATAAATTACTCATGGGCATTCCAAAGGAATGTTAAATAGATGCATTGTCATCTTACACCAGTACATACTTTAAAAAGTTTATACATTCAGATTGCTCTTGCTACAATGATATTTGCAAACTAAATGAAGGCTGGGGCTTAGAGGACTAAGCATTCAGACCTGTTACTATTCAGAGAAGTTTCTGATGTGTTTATTTGCTGCATTTACTTATTTAGTGGTGTCTGTGCTATGCAGATGAGTTGCTGACACTGGTAACAGAGAGGACAAATAATACAGACAAGACTATATTGTGTGCTGTGCTCTCGATTAGTTCCCCAAGTTTCTCCAGGCAGAGAAAGTCCCTCTGCAACCTGAAATGACAAAGCCAAAACCGCATGACAACCCATTTGGATGTCAAAGTCCAGCTTGGTGCCTAAAAGAAATATTTAGGGAATGCTCATTGTGGAGACTTCATCCTCGCATGTAGAACAGTTACAAATTTTCTTTGGATTATTTGCACAAATTTATGTTTCGTGCTATATTTTAATTTGTTGGTTTTTTTTTTCCCTAGATATTAAATTACTATGATAGAGTACCTGTAAATTTCTGTTCAAAAGTGTCCACAAACTATGCAAACAGACATGTACTCATTCTTACAAAGGACAGTGACAAGTTATTTGTGTGTTCAGGATGGCAGCATTGCAGACAGTAGGGAGATGAAGGGGAGAAATGATGAAACCCTGAACTGTGCATTCTGAGAATACTCCAGTTGATTATTTTTTCAGTAGCAGAGCATGTTTTAGTAACAACGAATATAGTTAAAATCACTTGGGTTCTCACTTAAGCCTGTAATCTCAAAATGCAAGGTGCTCATTAGGTCTTGTCACAAATAGTTATGAATGTCACTGTCCCTCAGCACAGCTTAGTAAGAGAAGAAATGAGACTTAACATGGCCATCATTTAATTGTATTTGCCTTATGACAGGTACAAGGGTGTCTGGAGCTCTTTGGCACTACAGAAAATGAATGAAAATTAATACGGGCCAGACGATACTGAGAAGCAGTCAGAATCTCACAGGGAAATGTCTTCATTTTTTAATCATATAGTGTATTAAAAAAAATCCACTTGAGCACACTCTGTTCATGGCAATTTTCAGCCACAAACTGCTCACTTATTTGTATACAATACACTAAACAGCATTGTGAATAATGCTATTGCTGTAATGGTAAACATGAGTATGTCTGTCACTCTAAATGCCTTAAAAATGACAAAGATATTAAGTTCAAAGCCTAAAAATCAATATATTGTTCTATTTAATTTACTCATTATAAGACCATCCTTAGGAACCAAATCTTTAAGGTGTTACACAATGTGTCAGGGTAATTTGAGCAAATACAGATATTTTAAAATGTTGTGGCTGGAAGTTAATTCCAGAACTGCTTGTCATAGGCAGTTCAGAAGACTGGAGTTTTTTCCCCCAACTCAAATTCACTGATGTATTTATACCTAAAGGACAGCAAGGATGATGCATGGCCTATGTTTTATCTGCTGTAACCCTTAAGTTGCTGATAGCATGTCAAGATATTTACTTTACAATGTTAAGTGACCAGCCCAACATGAATGTTTGATTAGCATCTTCAAAATGAAAATGCCATCCTTACATATCAGTAATATATCTGTAGTTAGCTAATACCCCATGAGACCTAGAGATAACGTGCCTCAGGGAATATCAGCATGCAGTATGATGTGTAGGGTGGCATGCAGCACGCATCTGCTGGCCTGTGACTGAGAAAAACCTCATAAAGCAGAACATGATTTTTAAAACCAGGTTCGATTTATTGCTAGGACTTTGCAGTCTGATTGGTAAACTTCATGAGCCAAATGCTTCAGTTAGTTTGTATACTTAAAGCTCCTATTGACTTCAACAGGAACTGGCTTGATTATCAATGAAGTTATCTGTACAGAACTTCAGAATTACTGTGTTGGCAGTAAAGCACATTCCCTATTTAATCTGTGTCAAACTGAAGGCCTGTTGGGCTGTTGCCTGTATCAGTTACAGTGCCCACTGTCTCTGCTAGGAGTTACCCAAATTGTTCTTCCAAATGACTGTACCATCTGTAAAAGCTGCTGAAGAGGGTTCCTTTTTATCTCCCTGTCTTTTTCTTGTCAGCACTAAGAAGTACAAGTACAGGGGTGAAAGAAGGGGCACTGCATGACACCATGGCATGTGGCCTTGCACAGGCACTGTCTGCAGACCCATGTGCCACTCATAGAATCAAGGATGGATGGTCTGGGTACTATTCAGTCTTTCCTACAGGCACTCCTCTCCCATGGGCTGTAGCAGAGGCTGCCGTTCAGTGTCCCTATAGCTCAGGGGGCCGTATACGTTTAAACAGTGTATGCTCTGGCTAAAGATAACAATTATCTGGAATACTAAATTTCAATATATTGTATCTTGACAGTAATCAAAGGATTAAAACAGAGTTTAGCAAGTTGTAGAAATCAAGGTAATTTTGCGTGTTCAAAGCAATGAGGAACTCTTAAAAGGTCAGTGTCCACTGGCATGTTGCAATGGGCTACCTTGGCTAACATCACACCCCTATGAACTCTTTAAAACAGGGCAACTTAATTCAGTCACTGGAGTAGAACAATGGCAATTACTCATCAAGACCTACAGACCAAAGTCAGAGCACTGGTAGATCAGAAGGTGATATTAGCAGCATTTATCAAATCCATCTGCAGGGCTCACCAGAGAATTCACAGCTGTGAAAGGGAAATGAAGTTTCAGACCAAAAAGAGGACATGAGCATACAGAAATGACCTTAGAGAATTAAAAGGTGTGGACACTGGTCACTGTAACCTTTTTTGCCAGTCTTGTATAGCACATTATTTCTTTTTCAAGAGGCTTTGCAAATAGGATGATTTTATCCAGCTTTCCAGTCAAAGAAAAACATTTAGAAACTGATTCAGCAGTCTACTGATTTCAAATAAGGGTCTGTGGCAATGGTGATCCCTCCCGCTTTCCCATGAAAATGTCATACACAACTCTGCCCTGTCTGTATTTTAAACCTACTGTTTTCTCTAGCTAAGGCTTTGGAAAAAAGATCCATTACTACTTAATTTTCTTTCTGTTCTAAAGCCATTCTTTAAAATCATGTTTCACACAATAAAGCCCAAATTACTGAATATAAATGTACAACTTACACTGATCTTGCATATTTCTGAGAATTCCTCTATACATCCTGAATGGCAGCTTTGTCAAATCATAAAATCCTACATAAATGTGGATATATGGCACACACAGCCAATCTGCACAAATACACTTTTCTTAGCATTAGAAGAGTTAGTCACAGGCAGTAAAAGACTGCACTGAAGTCTCCCTGTGCCTGCACTAACTCAGAAAACCTTTTATTTTAGTGGAAGCTCCTCCAGGAAAACATTGTTTTTTATATGTTTTGAAACTATGCCTCCCTCTCTCAGGAGAGAGCCTGATGGTTTAAAGGACATGAACATTTCTCAGTAAGTATTCCAACTTTTCCAGCAAACTGCTCTGGAAAATGCATTTAAGAACAATAGTTGTGTTGCGGAGATATCTGGATTGCTTAAAATGTTTGGAAATAAACAGTTTCCCTGGAAGTCTGCTCATTGCTAATTACTGGAGACTGCTCCTGGCTGTGTCTCCTTAGAGCTCCCTTTTCTGTTTCCCTGCCTGCCTTCTCGCATTCACACTCTTGTCTCACATCGACAGCCTGGGCAGGAGGGTTGGATGGCTGCAGTGCTCCAGTGCCAGGGCCACGGTGCAGCTCTGCCTGTGCTCCCACGGCTGCTGCGCGCTGGGCTGGGGGCATGGCAGCTGAGGGCACTGCATGCTGCATATCACCTTGGCTTTCCTAATAGCCCTGTGTGGAGCCTTTCAATCCAAGTTCATGGACTTCAGGCTGAAAGTATGAATAAGCTGGAAGTTAAACACCTTGCTAGAGCTTCCCAGGGCTCTGTCACCTCTCTGATCTGCAACACACAGCCCAGAATCCAGATCTTATCTTAGGATATTTTTGTTACTTGAAAAACAACCAACAAAACATCTCTGAATCCAATTGTACTACTCAGTTCACAGTAAGGGGACTAAACTTAAAGTATCTGTAAAGAATAAAGTAGTTAGCTAATAAGTTAAAAGCACGGAATCGAGTTAAGTATAGACTCTCACTCATGCAGCAGCAGTTACCCGCATTAACAGTCTGCTGACATCAAAAGCACTGTTGAGACTTCGTGGGCTTCCTGCCCAACATCCCTCCTGCTTCACAGCGCCCGACAAAAAGCCCAAACCACCTGAAATGCAGCACAACTGCTTGCAGCTTTCACACAGACCGACTACAGCTCCCAGTATCCTATGCTACAGCCTGATTCCTCCAGTGAAGGTTATTTGCTCCTTAGTGCACCAGTACAATCTGGAAGCAGGGACCTCTGTGCCTTTCGCCAATGGTCAGAGGCTGAATGAAGGCTTCCTGATTTCTCACAGCAAAAAGTGGATTTTATTGCTCACTATCTTGGGATTCCTGTGCTTGCCTCGATTTAAAAAAAAAATGACTGATTCCTGAAAACTGCTTTTTCCAAAACTTTACAGGATTAGACAGTATTGTAATTAATAATTGTATCAATTGCAATTAATAAACTGTCAAACAGCTTGTGGTATAGCTCATTTAAAAAGGCAAGAATGACCAAAACACGAAAGATTTCATTTAGGAAGATCCTGCTTGCAAATGTGGTAAATTCAATGGATTAGTTCATTAAACTTTATACGTGTGTTACTGTGAAATACAACATGAAGTTGCACCATTAGGGAGTTGAGACCAGCACATGTAGTCCTGTCATTGGTCTGTGGGCTGCAATTGACAAAAGCATAAATAAGAATACAATTCTAGTATTTCTTTAGAGTGATAAAAAGTGGGATTTTTTGAAGAAAGACATGTTTCTTACTTGGGTAAAACTCCCATTGAGTGTTGAAACTTCCTCTGAGCAAGGCCTATGTGGCAGGCTTGGCTGACACAGGGCTTTTCTGGAGCAGGCAGGACTCCAGGGGCATCTAAATACTGGACATTCCACGTTGGGGGGTTGTTTGGGGACCTCCAGTCACCCACTTTGTCTCCTCCACATACAACTGGGCATCTTGAAAGATCATCTAAAACTTCCAGACACTTAAAATGTGAGGTGCTTCTTTCCAGAGGGCATTCAAATCCCTACCCCTACTTCTCTGGAGCTGCCAGGAGCCTGCAGGTGTAGGGAGGAGGCAGGGTGCACCTCCTTCCCAGCTCGGCCTTGGACACGCATGCAGCAGGGCAGTGGGAGATGCTGAGAGCCATTCTTGGGATGTGGGAAGATGTGGATTCCAGGCTTTGCTTCCTACACTGTTTTTCTTTGAACAGTTACCTAATGTAAAATACACAAACAGTCCTAAGACTAGGGACCAGAACCCTTGTCTCTGCATCCTTGCAACTAAGTGCACTTCCTTCTCATCTCTAGCTGTACATTTTGTATGAAAGTGTCCTCAAATATTACATTTCATGTTAAACTTACTAATTGCTAGTCTAAATGCATGTGCGCACACCTGTGTGCATGCAGGCATTTATCTGCAAGGCTGTGAGGTGTACCTGGAGAATGCAAAAGGACTGGGTCATGGCAGAGCGTCAGTGGAAAAAAAACCCCACCTTTCTGTCTTTATCTGGATTACTGTAGACTTCAGGCAAGATGTAGAAGCCTGGGTAGGGGTTTTTTTTATGTGCACAAATATGAACTGTAAGGAATGACGATGAGATCCATAAACTTTTGAGTACTGGAATAGAGGTGCAAGCATTGCCTCCCTGGATATCCTCTGGCATGGTTAAAAGGGTATCCATAGGGCAGAGCACCTTAGCAGATCATACTGACTACAGGCTGGACTACAGAGTGCAAATACAGATGTTGGTGTTGTTCTTTAGACTATACTTAAAACAACAACCAGTGCCAAACCCCCCAAATGCAGCACAGTACAGACGTACTACACTTAGGACTTACAATAGCTCGGTAGACCAGGACGGGGGGACTAGAGGTCACGAAAAATTTGTTAACTTAGTGAAATTAGAAAATTGTACAGTAGAGTAATTAATTTATTTGTAATACAAAGCTGGCGTGAATAGCTCAACTCAGCACATCTGGACTGACTTCTGCTTGCAGTCTGGCTTTACATTTATGATTGCTAGTGAGAACAATTTATTGATATTATTTCCTATCTCTTCATTACTCATTTTGCAGTTTATCCAATGGCATACCAACTAACCACTAACTTAAGCAAATGCAATTCTAAGCACGGGAATACTGTTTTTAAGGAAAGGAGCAGAGCACTGAGTCATTTTCCTACTAGTGCTTTATGAAAACCAGGCATCTCAGATGACCACCTTAAATCAAAGGGGCAGTTTGAGTATACACAGGGTTTGCTTATGACCAGTCCTAGGTAACTGTGGTCCTAAGCAATCAATTTCCTCCCTCTACCCTAATTTGCCCTTATACGTCATATTCAAGATTATATCTGGACAGGGGCTGGTTGGCTCAGTGGATAAACCTCTGCCTTTTCACCTCTGGGATCATGGTTCAAGTCAAACCCTGATGAAATGCACTTGATCGTCCTAATCTAGTTCTTAGTGGACAGTCTTCCCATTATCTTTAAAAGGGTCACAGCCAAGGCCATTGGGAAGAGTGCATTGTGCTATATCTTGTCTGTTGATTAATACATTTTCAGTGATGCCAGATCCTTAACCTTCATGAGCACATGTATTCTCACAAAAAGCTTAATAAAGGCCCCTCATGGACTAAACCTTTCTTCTCAATTTGCATGTTATTTCAGGATTTCCTGGGAATACTAAAAAAAAATCCCCACACCAAATTACTCATAATTTTAAAATATGTTTGCTTGAGCTGTTTGTAATAACTTCTCTAAGTTAATTAGCATGATAAGAGATCATTAAAATCATTGTTTGGCATAGGGAGAACAAACCTTTTATAACTCAACCCATTTTTATAGCACATTATAATTTTCTTCTCCTATTGTATCAGCTGAAGCCCAACAGCCACACAGGTTAAAGGGTATCTACCCTCAAAGGCTGATTCCACTGTTCAAGACACAGAAATTGAGTAAGAACGTGCTCCTTCTAGAAGTCTACTGTTTGCTCACTGCAGAAAGAGGACTGCTGAAGGACCACTGACAGCAACATGAAGCTCTTGGCTTATTTTTTTTCCATTATAATAGCAAATAAACTAAGAAATGGAACCACTTCCGTTTCATGAATATCTAGTCTGGAGTTCGTTGGGCTTTTCTGTGTAACGATCTCAAATCTGTTTTGGAATTAACGCTGGTAAAAACATCAGTGTCCTCTGCATTATCTGATCATTCAGGAGCTCCTGTGTGCTGGCAGCCCTGGTCTGTCCTCTCCCATCTGCCAGCAGCAGAGGCTGGGCAGCAGCCGAGAACGGGGCTGGTGCTGCCTGGGAGCAGCGGGGCACAGCAGGAGCAGGGACCATCAGCAGAGAGACGTCATTAGTCACCAGTTTCCATGAACATCAATGGACAAAAGAGATGATCATTATAGCAGGAAGATGTTCAACTCTTAATTAATTCACTGGTTACTTTTATTACACAGTTGTGATCAAAATCTTACGGACAGTACATTGGTTTCTAACTGGATTGATTCTTTAATGTGATTCACATGAAAGATAGGAATGTGTGCACCATTTCCCATTTCCAATTGTGGTTAAAGATTATAAAATGTTTCCTAATGATTAAATTTTTCCTATGTAGTCAGTAAGAGTTTTTACATTCTAATATATTTATTTAACTGACTACTGAAGAAATAGCATTTGGCTTTTGGGTTTTTTGTACAAATCAATAGCACCATTCTTTGAAAATAATGGAGAACTCCCAAACACAAGGTACTTAAAAAAAAAACACACTTAAATCTTGATTTATCATAAATGATAGAAATTTGAGGAATGCATAATCTCAAAGAAAAACAAGTATAGATTTATAAAAAACCTCCCTGTACTCTGGTACTCCCCTGAAGGCAGCAGAAGGGTAATTTCTATCACTTGAGAGCTGGAAAAAACAGAACTACAACTACGTTTCGTGAGAGTAGGGAACTGGTCAAGCACTGCAGGCCTGTGGGGGAAGCCTGAGTCCCATCGTGGGGGCTTCTCGTGCTTTGCGGGTAGGTGAGAAGCAGGAGCACAGATGGATGGCTGGGACACAGTTGCTGCCTGCTGCAGGGTTCAAGCAATCAGTGCAGATTACAGAGGCCCCGTTTGTCCTTTGCTTACTGACTGGGCAAGGCTCTGAAGCAGGAGGACACAATGGTGCAGTACAGCACAGCCTGGTTATATCCTACCATTGAAATCAGAGGTGTTAAGCTTTTCTTAATTCAAAAGCAACAACTTAAACTGGAATCTGTCTGACTCTACACGTTTCCTTTGTCCCACCTTTCTCATTGCCACTCTGTAACACCCTCCCCTCATAACACCTAGAGACGATAGTTCTGTTACTGTGTTCCACCTGAGGTACTCTGATTCCGATGCACAATTCAGAACATGAGAATTAAGTTGTTTTTCATTACTGCTACAGTTATTTTCAAATAGTTTTGCTCTTTTTTTCTATCACTACACAGCTGGATAAGCCTAGGTGTTCCTTTCTGAAAGGAAATGATATAGAATGGTCATTGCACTTTGAGATAGTAAATGTAGGTAATTGCTAAGCTAACTTTGGAATAAGCTACAGATAAGTCTGGGTAAGCTACAGATAAGTCTGGAAAAATAAGACCTGACAAATTACTGTATGCATTTCAACTGAATTTGTATTGAATGGATAATTTGCATCTATGTCAGATTTTTCATTAAAAATACTCATTTTTAGAAATATATCTGAAGATTTTTTCTGTTGATTACACGTGAAGAAGAAGGAATAACTGTGAATGGACAATGATAAAGTAGCCTGTTGGTAATAAATGTTTGTCAGGTCTTGTCACGTCTGTACACATTCCAATGTTACTGAAGAGACACCACAGTGATAAAAAAAATACTCCCAGAAAAATCAATGGATTTTGAGCTAAAGCAGTTGCTAAACACACAGAAAACATCTTTATCCAACAGCCATAGTGCTGTGAAAATTCCCAAGCCTTGCATTGGTACAGCTAAGGAAAATTTAATCTTCCCAAATACTCATCAGAGCACTCCATCCTGCAGACCTGACAGCCCCACTTATAATTAATTATACAATTTCGATGGGAATATCGACTAAACAAAGCTATAAATCATAGAAAAAGTCAATAGGCATGGACACATTCAATCATGTCCCGACCAATGATTACTACTCTTAAAATACAATAATTATTTTCAGGAGCCAGCTTGAATTAAATTTCTGTCAGGCCAGTACAAGACCGGCGGTTGATGAAGGATGCGATGGATTTTTTGGGTTGAATTCGGCACAGAGACATTTATCCTCTTAGATAGGTAGTTTGTTTTTAGTGATCATGGTGCTGCGTGTTTAACTAGACCATGAAGATTAGATTATCTCCAATGGCTCATTATATCGTTTATCTTTTCCTTCCATGTTTGATCTGGAAGATTTCCCGCTTCTTGATGCATGAATGAAATGGCTGCTGATTTTGAAATGTGTTTAAGTGGGATTCTGCCTATGCCTTAAGACATCATGACCGTGTATGCAAAGTCAACCCGAAGTCATGTGGTAAATGGCAGCAACAAGAGTAGTTTTGCTCAGCTTCACAAATGTGCTGGCAATAAAACAAAAACTACAAACACTAGAATTATTTAAAAAAAACAACCTTAAAACCCCTTGTTATAATAAAACCTGCAATGGAAAATCTGGGACAGGAACAGGGTTAGTATGGAAACAGGCATTGGGGTTGTTATTACTTTGAATTACGTGACCCCAAAACTGCAAGACGTCAGAGAAAGAAACATTACATATTTCCTGAAGATGTGTTCACCTTGTAATTAAAAAACCCCAAACAAATCCTAAACCAACTTATCTCACAGTAACTGTGTTTTTAAGATATGTCCTGTCCACAGGTGTTTCTCATGGTGAGCAAACATACCACACATGCTGTCAGAAGCAATAGCAGTCCCAAACAAAAGGATGGATTTCAACAGATGCTGAAAGCCGAAACAGATTTCTTCACTTTCCTTATGAGTCTGACTCATCAAACTCTTCTGACCTCAAGAAGTCAGTGAGAAATCACATTCTCACATGAAATTAACCTCCTAGGTCTAAGTTAACCACATAGAAGGTAATAGGGCTCCATGCCCTGGATCCTGGCAGAGAGCCCTCCAAATAACCCCCTTCTCTAGGAACAACAAGAGAATAAGTAATGGTAGGAGAGAAGAAGAGAGAGAGGGCAGGGTCATGGACCCTCCCTTCATCTCATCCCTATGCAAAAAGTAGCAATACACTGTGTGAGCAGGCACACTGTCCAGCTGGTAGGGAAAGCAGCAAAACCAGGAGCTGGGGTTAGTGTTCCTCACGTGCTTTCTCTTTGTAGGAAGCTCTATATGATTACCCAAACAGAGCCAGTCTGCTACAGGATTTGAGCTTTCTATTTATTCACGTGTTTCTGTTATTCTTTGTACACTCAGAAGACCCAGGTATTTTCAGAGAACAAAGAAAAAAAGTTAATTGTCACATGTATTTAATTTACTTTTTTTTCTATGAAATAGTAGGTAATCAGATGCCAAAGTTAAGAAGCTTTACACAAAATAACTGGCTGAGGAGGAAATTTGCAACAGTAAGATAAATCATCTCATTCTGTAGGCAGGGGGTCTGATAAGGATAAAGTGTTGGCAGAGAAACACAATTTTTTAAGTGTGTTTCCAACTCATTCCTTCAAAAATGTTTACCTACGAACTTACCGCAGTGCCATTGTTATCTCTGAATACATCTTGATTGAAATAGTCAAATAACTTCTTTTCTAATTGTAGCATAACCTAAAAAAAATAGAGGAGAAAGGTCAGCAAAGCCCTCGGACTCAGCTACCTAATACACAGCTGTTGGAAATGACCCTTTTAGATACAACCCCTTAAAACCTCATGACATTTTACACGTCAAAGCTCCTTGTCAGCTTGCCCATTTGGTTGACTGGCAATCACTTAAAAAGATCCAATTAACTGAGCATTAGGTGTGACATTCTATATCCCTCTCCTCCCTCTAAATTACCAGTTTGAAACAACTATATTCATGCTTTGTGGAAAAGAAAGTGAACATCCAACAACGCTTCGGTTTACACAGGGAGTACAGAGGGCATTAAGTTGTTTACCTTTCGGTCATTATCAGATTCACGAAATATTAGCTTGACTACTTCATTTGTGTCAGCTGCCCGGATCGTCTGCATCGTAGCCTTTGCACAGAGTGTCTAAGGAAAAACAAAAGGAGAAAGCATATTTATATGAAATATAAAGCCACATTTAATTGAACTTTATGAATCTCTGTACCTTCGATGCTCACCTGAAAAGTCAAAACAGAATGTATTACTAATTTAAGTCACTTCTACTCATGATGGATTTAAAACAATACACTGAATTACCATTTGGAAAGAAACAGGCAATACTAAGAAAACACCAATCAAGTAAGGCAAATATTCACTTCACTAATTACCATACACACAGGTTTCATAAGTCTGACACTGTATCTATCACGTTACGTGTAAACATTCTCAAAGCCACTTCCTACAGCTAATGACTCCACAGCCCTACTGGTTTCTATACTGCATTCTCAAAAGCTGATAACTACATTGGCACTACTGTTCTGCAGATTAACTCTTGTTTGCAGAAACTTTTGTCTTCTAAATGAATATTCCAGGTATAACTTAAAGGTCCGAGCAACACTTACACAATTTGACACTAAGCTCCACAGTTTACTCTGGACAGCAAATTCCCCATGAATCATCCTTTTAAATAAGATGCAACATCACATCTCTAAGTATTTTGAGGACTGAGTGTTGAAAACACATTAGGAACCAACTTGGCAAGGCACAGATGTATGAATTTCCAGGGAAGATTTAGGTCTCTATTAATTTGCCATTCACCTGCCTGTGGCCTACTTTCAAAAGCAACCAAAGCTGACCCTGAAGAGTAGCACTAAATAGGCTGTTTCAAGGAAAGTTTCTTCCTTGAAAGGAAGAAACACATCAAATGTGTCTTTAACCAAAAACCTATCTGGTTCCAAATATTTCGGATCTCAGCTGAGGTTACTAGGGCTAGAATGGAGACAATCAATCAGTGAACTTTTTGCCCCTAGTTGATCGAAAGACATTAAAAACCATCCGTGATACAGGCCCCACGTGCTGTCACAGTACAAACAAAAAGCAGCATGCCAAGCTATTTTGTTTTTAAAGGGTAACTTGGGTGTGACTCAGCAAAAATAAAATACAAACATGATTCTTTTTTCTTCAGGTCTGTGACCTGAACAGGTGTCAATTCACAACCTTGCTGAATGAATGACGTCTCTTCCTGACAAATTTTCCGTGGCTGTTTCCTCCCCTACAACAAGCGGCACCTGTCTATAGGTTACAAATGCTGAACTCTGCCTTTATCCTCAAAAACCTGGCACGCTCACGGCAGCAAGGAGGCTGTAGGTGTCTGTGAAATCACAGTTTTCACTGAAGGAAGAAGCACCATGCACATGGACACAGATGTAGGCTGCACTTTGAGAACTTCATCTGTTCTGCAGAATTTTGAGATGGGTTTTTTTTTTGAAAGGCTTGGGAAAAGAGAGGGAAGATGCTGGCCACAGCCAGTCAAACCTAACTCTGTGTGGGAGGGAGGAGAGGCACACTAGACCATCGGGCAAGCCGCACTTTTGGTACCACTTACTTTAAGCTCAGACCTGCTAACTTCTCCCTCTTACTGTAGGATCCCTTTTGTCTGTTTGAACACGTAGTGACCGTTTTGCCATCTGTGTCTGTAGGGACATGGGTGAGGTAATCCACCAGCGAGCCATTCCCAACGTGAGCTCCCTCCGATACCAGCTATTGAAATTCAAAGCACAGATTAGCTAATCGGGTCAAGCCCAAAAAAATAAGGCTTTGGGCTCATGTGTCACAAATCAGTCTGGTCGCCTTGAAACAGCGCACCAGATTAGAACAAGCACCCGAACAAACCAAAGCGGAAAACCCGCCGCTCTCTAAAGCTGGTTTCTAAAGCCCTAACAAATCGCTCCATCTTTCACTCATTTAAACTTTCCAAATGAGGGTCAATACGGTCCCCGAGCATCCAAATGCTAATGCGCTTAAGTGCGCTTAAGCAGCTTTCCAGAGTGAATGGGCCAAAGAAGGGCTCGAAAAGACAAGGCAGAGTTACTGTCACTGTCAAAAAGTCATTGTAGCCACCCCCAGAGTGGTTGCAATTCAAGAAATTCATGATTTCTGTCTCTTAAAGGCATCTGCTTGAGAACATTTTTTTTTTTCTGAGCTGCTTTATCTCACAACTTCAGGCCTGCTGTAAAAGAAAAAAATCCTCGATCGACTCTTGAGAACCAATACAGAGAAAGGACCCACAAACCTTATTGCTTTCAAATTTCACATGCACAAAAAGTTACCTTATTCACAGACAAAAAGTGATTGGGCAAAGGTTCATTTCTTATACAAGCTGGAGCACTCCTTTTTTCCTTCTCCTTTCAATTTCTACAAAGTCGTAGTCACCCAAGCAGAAAACTTTGGGGAACATGTGCCTTTTTAGGCAAGTCTACTTATGAAGGGATTTTTTGTTGCTGGTAAAAAAAAAAAATTAAAATGCTATGAAAACACACCATTTCTTTTGGGGTATTCCCTCAAAAGAAGGAATACAAAGTCTGGAGAGGGTAAATCAGATAGCAAAACTCTACCCAAAGTAACTTTTTTTAAAAAAAGCCTTTTTTTCTTTGGAAACGAGATTTTGGTTAAAACGTTTGCTGGAGAGCTGTATTCAGAACTGAGAGAGACCTCAGCATTCAATCTTTGCTTAGCAAACACAGACATGTCATACTCCTGTTTTCACACACACTGTCCACACAGGTAGATGCTTCATTACTTTTAAAAAAATAATCCTTTGAAGTAACTTGTGTGTACTGAATAGTATAACATAGTGATACCATTTTCTGATAACTGCCTTGAAATGTAATTAAATGGTACTATCATGCAACGTTGGGAGTGAAAGTTTTTGGTATTAACAAGAGAAGAACCCATAATTTCTTCTAAACTGCAGTCCTCAGGAACTGAAAGCCTTTTGATTTACAGCATAAATCCAGCCTTCAAAATACAGCTACTCCTATACTTATGCAACACATTGAAATGTTTTAGGCTGTATTTCTGCATACTTAGAGTAAAAAGGGATAAAGATACTTTAAAAAAAGTGTGTTACAGACCTAAAACATTCACACATGATTGCTTTTTACATTGTGTTTATATGGACACACTGACCAGCTGTAAACTGCTTTCTGCTCACAATATTCTGGTGAGAATTGCAGCTGTTTTTCATTGATTTTGTACTCTTGCTTTCTGAACATCCTTTAGGCTCCCGAGCCCACCTCTTACTGTGCGAGCTGACTTACTGCACACTTGTAAATCACTTCAATGGATTCTTATTTTTTTTAAAAAGAACCCCAAAAAGCAGTATTCAAGACTCAAACGTTCCTGTTGCCTCTGTCTGCTGATTCCAAAGGTGTGTATTACTTTTCCCAGTGATTTGAATACTCTTCTTAGGACTTACTATTAGTTTGAACACTTCTTAAAAAAAAAAAAAAAGAAAACAGAGCAATAGCCTCCTGCAACGCTCCCATCCTCCCTCTCAGCTCACTGCTCCTGTAGCATGCACACGGTCCCTCTTCTGATGGCAAATCAATGCAAATTACATGCCACTGCTGCCTGTACTCATTTTAGGACTGATTTCACTTCACAGGCAGTTTACAGCAGAACCAGTTCTACCACCTCTGAAAGCTTTGCCCAGAAGCTGCTACAGCAGTGCTCTGGTCTCCGCTGCTCAACCTTTTTGCTGGTTTGTGGCAAAGGGTCACTTCAGTTCTAAAATACTTCTTTGGGTAGTGTCTGGGACACAAAAATGCTTAGCACTAAGATCCTATCTTCATACTCCTGTTCTCCCAAAGATCTACAGCGTCCCTAAGATAAACAATCTCTGTTACAAACAACTTGCATTTCTTTGGGCTCAAATTTCACATTATTTGCTCTTGGTTCATTGTGAAACACATTTTCTTGTCTAGAAACTCAGACCATTCATGACAATTTTATCAAAGTGTACCATTAGGCAATGCAAAACAATTTCCACTGGTTTTTCAGGTACCACAGTGAGTGAACTGAGAGATCAGTTTCGTTGCACAGTCTTGGTGCGTCCCTACACGTAATTGCCTGCTCTGTTGGTGGCACTCTCTTGACCACTGTGTTAATGCTGAAAACAACACTCAGATCTTACAGAGCCATCTTTTGCAGCCATGGGTGAGATTCCTGTTTGCACTAGCACGGGAAGCAGCAGGGCCGCGTTCCCAGCAGCTCTGGGCTGCGAGGCATCAGCCCCAGCGCTGCCAGCCCAGTGTCACTTGCTGCGGCACAGCAGGCGTTTCCTCAGCTTGGAAGGGCCTCAGAGCTGATGTGCCCTCCCTGCCTCGCAGCTTTCCTCAGTGCCAACAGCTGGTGGCAATGACAGCTCTCTTTTTAATTCTTCAAAACAGAATCTGAATTAAATCCAAACTGCCTTTGCCACTAAGGTTCTCTGACGTCACAGATCTTGAAGAAAGTGTCAAACGCCCAATCTCATGCTCTTGGAAAGAATGTGATATTACAGCTCTGTCCCAGGAGTCAGGACTACCTGATCGCAGATATCAGCTGCCTCCTGGCATCTTTTTTGTCTGGAACATATACCTCTGATCGCAATTGAAATAAATTCTTTTGGCATTTGTTAAATGTTTAGCAGCAATAAAATCCAATCTGTTTCTTAGATGCTCAGTACAACCTAGCTCAGCTACTTAGACACTGTGCTCAATTTATAAACCTCTGATATTTCAGTCTGACTTTCCTAATTTTGGCTGTCTCAAACACTATTTTCTTCTGAAACCAAGCAGTTTGATCAGTCAACTGTTACTTTATACATGACAATTTAATTCTGAAATTTCCATCAGTACACACTGAATACCAGAACATTAATTAATACTTGCTCACCTGCACAGATCCAAAGAGAAAGAATAAGGGATAATAGCATCTTGGACTTTAAATTTTTCCCCACACCATCTTCCTTCATCTCATTTTGTCAAACTGAGAAAGAGATGTTCATTAGACACTTTGTGGTGCTGTGTCCTAAACAGTTTTGGAAATCTAACAAGCCCACATTTTGTAACTTTTGCATCTTCAATACTGGTGTTAAATGGTCCTTTTGTTTTGTTTTGTGTTTTATGTTGGTTTTTTTTTAATTTAAAAAAAATTATTTTGGGATTTTTTTTTTGGTATTTCTCCTCATTTCCCCCCCTGCCTGCCGTTGTATCTCTTTCTAAGATTTCAAGACTCAGGGTAGAACTCATTTTCCATCACACACATTCACCTGTATGGTTCATTACCTTCTAGTTTTCTGTGTCTGACTCCTCCTGGTCAGGTTCCACATTTTTTTTAATTCTCGTTTTGTTTTCCTTATTATGATCTCAAAGCCTGAGTTCAGCTAAGCATCTACATATTGATTCACAAGCAACTTATCCTGAATTGTTTGACACCTGCAGGCATCAGGAACATAAAACTTTATAGGACCTCTGCAAACAACAGTAAACTTCTCCTCCTTTTTAAGATAGCTCAGTTTAAATTCACTTGCTGGCATTGATAGTGTAAGTTCCAAATGCATTCAGGACATTCAGAAGATCTGGAACTTTGAAGTAGTCTGCTAGAAAAATCCCTTTCCTCCTCCTGTCCATCCTTCTAGTCATTTAACATCACTATTTGATGTCAAGTAGGGTCCTGGAGGAGTTCTCAAAGACAGTGATATGCTTTTCCATAATTATGGGATCTGGAGCAGTCCAACTGTTCCTGTGGAAATCTTCAACATATATGTTGTCTTGTCTCATAATGTGTGATCCTCTTGAGATTTATCCAGATATTCTGCTGTTACTTTTCTTCCATTATTTTGCTGCTTTGGTCAAGCCTGAAAAATTCCTTGTTGAAAACTTGTACAGCACTTACCCTTTTTTCACTTGATCTGACTAAGCAGAGGACCGTATGTATTGCTTCTGTTAAGCAAAGACTTTGATGAAGCACACAGATTCTGTGATGTAAATCTGTTTCTGTAGAGAAATGTAAAATCCCCTGTTCTCTTGAATTCAAGAGGAATGAAATAAGAGGCAGCTTCTCTTCTTATAGCTAAGCTTGCTTTTATCTAAGCTTCAGACTAAGAGCCTTCTATTTCTTTTCATTTTAAAAGCAAAATAGCCTGTGAACCCCATCTGCTCCTGTGTATCTTGCAATTGCCTTTGTTTTGAGTGGTAACACTTGCCTCTATTTGTGCTCATGGTGTTATTGTTTCTGCTACCTCCATACTTAATAGCTTCTTGCAGCTGTAAGAAATGAAATTTGGGAGCAGTAACATGAAGCAGGAAAAGTTTAAGCTAACACCTAACAGGATTCTTTGGTACTGCTTGACTCGCTTGCAGAACGGGACATTGCAGGGTTCCAGATAACTGAAGTCTGTCAGCTTAATTCTTCTGAACCATCCCCGTCTTCTGAACCATACGAAAGTTTATTTTCTTCCTATCACTCATAATAGCAAAAAAATTCAGTTCTTTAACAAAGAGACCTGGAACAGGAAAGTGATTTGTGTGATACATGAGTGCATTCTGGGCTGCCAGCTCCTGGGGCCTGTGCTGTTGCTAAGTCTAAGCACACCTCTGAGATGGATCTCATCAAATGATCACATGTATAGCAAAGTGGGACAGAAGTTAACATTCTTCCACTGTTTCCTGCCTATGGGAAAAGAACACCCTTCCTCTAAGTTAATTTTACTTTTTAAAGGAGCAAATGTGATAGGAAAGTAATTTTCAGTTCACTGCATCTGGTTTTCTGACCTGAACAAGTTGTGAATGTGTAGTTCTCTCTGTTAATAACTGGAATATGCTGTATATGAGGCAATATTTCTTTCTTGTATTTTCCCCCTTTCCCTGTCTAGGTTCCCTGACTCCAGCCTTTTTCGTCCTACCATATCTCATTCATCTCCCATCGAACTCTGTTTGGTTCCACATCACTTGCTCCTTTATTCACTTCTGAAATGGAATATGAGTCCAGTAGCTTGTAAATTCAAATAATCCTTTTTAGCTAGTTATGTTCAAATAGCTCATAGAACCATAAGGTGGGATTGCAGAACTGTCCCCCTCTCCCATCCTGCTGTCACGCAGCAGTTGGCTGCAGCAGCATGTCGGCTACGATGATGCTGAGAAGCTGGGCTGCAGGGCTGTGGCAGGTCCCTTTGCAGGCACACTGCTGACTGGCAGGCTTATGCTTCTTGAACAAGGTGCAAACCATCACAGAGCTCATCTGTTTCCAGGAGCACCTATTCACATGTTAAATGCTTTTTGGATAAAATGAAAAAGGACATCTTTGTAAAATATTGTGCAATGTGTGGGCCCAAGGTTTACTGTATTCTCTCTGGTAAACAGAAAGATGGACTGACAGATCAGTGCGTGTGTGACAACTACATCACACTCAATAGGAAGACTGGCAACACGTAAAAACATTTGTGGGGTAAAACAGTCAATGTGGAGAGCAGGAAAAAGGCTGGCATGTTATACTCATTGCATCTCTTCACCATCCCCTGAAAGGTAGCTTTGTATCCTCTTTGGTGTGCTTTCTGACTGTGCAAGAACGAAGGGTTTGTGCATTGCAGCAGTATTCAGAATTCCCTCCAGGAGATCACCTCCACTGTACTGGTACAAAGCTCAGGTACTGGCCAACAGCAAATGCAGCCCTCAAGCAAATAGAGTGATACGGCTGATCAGAGAGAGAGGAGAAGCTGGAAGAACAGCATCTCCATGCCACAGGCTGGGGATCCAGAGGGATTTAACCCAGCAACAATTGTCCATCCTCAGATCATCTGACACCACTGGGTGTTATGGAGCACCACTGAGAGAGGAGAGAAAGTTGTGCCAGAAAAGCAGCTTCTATGGTCCTCCTGCTCTAATGGACCAGTGATCCATCTGGAGGGAATGATGGCCACACTGGGGAAACAACCAGAAAGCATATTTGTAGAAACACGTATTTGTTTCTGAAATACAGGTGAAAATCTTTTCATGAAGGCAAATCAGGATTCAAACATGTTGAGAAACACAGAGAGCTCTGAACTATGCAGAGAAGGAAAAATGCAAGTTCAAAAGTGTTAACGTAACGTAATTTCAAAGCTAACAGCTGTGGACTTGTTTGTGAAGTGCTATTCTCTTTGCTCTATCTTTAAGTGCTGTTAAATTCATTTGTCACTTGATTGAAAGCCAACAGGCTACAAATCTCCCAAGCCTCTCTCACACTGAATAGTGACAGGAGTATTCTGTCCCATCGTAAGAAAACATTTGTGTGTGTCTCTGTCCGGAGTCATACATGCTACTTTAACTCATCTGCTTCCCCATTCTCTCCAGACCAGGAGGACAAATTGCTCACTGTGGCTCCCTTTCAGAGGCAGTACAGCGCGCAAAGAATCATGACTGAGCAGAAACACAAGAAACAGGCACATAAAAATTCATCACTTTGGCCTCTTGACCTCTTGCCACTGGGTTTGGCAAACCCTGTCTCAAAAAGTAGCACCGAGGGAGAGCTAAGCAGACTGTCTGAGTGAAATTACTGACAAAAAATATCTTGGACACAGGAAAACCCCACCAGATGCTTCATTGTCTTTGCAGAGAAGTGGCGCTGAAAAAGGGGGTGATCTACCACATGGCATATTGGGTGGAATAAGTAGTGCCATTGTTTCAGAGCAGCTCTGTCACTTTACTGACTGCGATACAAAGAGGTGTAAAGCAAGATTTAATCCTGACTTTTTAGTCAGCAGATTAAAACCAATCATGCCAGATGTCCACAAGACTGTTTAACATACAGAAAGCTTTTTCATACTCTACAAAAAAGTGAAAGCTGTAATAACTTCTTCTTTATTTCCTCTAGAGAGGTCTTTTTCACTCACTTTTAGTCAGAAAAAGGGAGATGTTGTAATGGATTTTAAGATGTGCCATTAATTTTTACTCTAGCCTTTGCTCTTTTCTCTTTTGAGACAAAGCTAAACAAAGTAAATTCTTTTACCCATCCAAAATCAGACAGGTATGCCAAGGAAAACTGCTGGTATAAAAACGTCGTGTTTCCAAAGAGATTTTACACCTGTAAGACCAGAAATGGACATCTTCAGCAGTATTCACAACAGAACTTACCATTCCTCTCTGTCATATTGCAAGACATGAAAGTGTGTTTGTCAGCACACTGACAAACAAACATAATCGCTTTCCCCTAAAACTGAAACTGTACTTATGTGCCTTTTTGCACATGGGCCTCCTCATGTGCGCTGGCATATGGTCAGTCTGAGGACTGAGCAGAGGCACACATCAGATCCGGGGCTGAGGATGCCCTGCGTAGCTCTCAGGGCACCCTTGTTGTATGTGACGGGAACCTGACAGGGAGCAGGAGAGCAGTGCTGACCATCCATCAGCTCTTGGGGAAGGTCCAGGCAGTACCACAGGACATATACTGGCAGGAGATGTCCACAGCTGCTCCTGCACTGGGACACAAAACCATGACCGTGGTCACAGCAGCCACGACAAGCTCTACAGTACAGGTGCTAATAAGTGAAATTCTTATCTTCAAATGCTCACTTGGTGCTCTTTACTTAAACTCATCTACAGAACTGTGAAACACTTGGAAGTGTTTCCTTAATCTGTTGCTTCCCTCTTTTTCTATTTATAAACAATTTGATCTCTAAAAAATATTACTACAAAGGACAGAAATTCAATAATTACTGTACTTTAAAAACATGCTTAATATTTTTTTTTTTGCTATACTACAGAAGTGAAAAAAGCCCTTGTGTGTTAGTATGTCCTTCCTCGAATTTCCACAGCCAAAAATGTCCCTGGTTTTCAACGAAAACCAGAATGTATATTTAATTTCTTGTATTAAACTGCAATTCATTGATGCATGTAAGAAAAATAATGGACCTAATCTTTGGAAAAAATCTATGGGGAAAAATACATTCCCTTAAAATTTCAGTATTAGACACCTCTGTATCATATTTACTAACTTGGAAGCTATATGGCAGCAAGATAATGCCCTGCTTGAGATCTCTTATCTATCACTTGCCCATGGGTAAAATTAGGACTTACATATGACATTTGTTTTCTTGTCATGCACTTTAAGAATATCCTCATTGCAAGCTCCTAAAATAAAAATAACCATCTTATTGAATCACTGACCTAAACCAGTACCATGTAAACCATTTTCTTCATTTTACATCTAGTCAAGACCTAAATGCAAACAGTTAAGGTCATGTGCTATACGAGCTAGCAAGACACTGCTTTAGCTATACAGATACCAAGCTAAGGATGGACATAACTTTTTACCAGCTTTTTAGTGGTTTCAGAGAAATGCGTGTAACCCCTTACTACCGTCTTAATGCAGATGAGAGAGAATGCTTTGTTAGACTGCCCAAATCAGCTGTACCTGTAACTGCAGATGTTCTTCCCTCCTGCCACCAGCTGAATTATTTTGCATCCTTTAAAACTATGGTGCTGCTTCCAGAATTCACGTGAGACAAAAGGATAAGTATGTTTTGCTTTATCATCGTGTACAGCATCATAAACCGCAGCTGCAGTTACAGGCTTAGTACTATGCTTTCTTCCTGCAAACTTCATTTACATTAATTAAACTGCACCATTTGTCTATCATTACCATCCTTATTGTATTCTTTGCAGGTCTTGTATCAAACTGGTAATTTTGGAGAGGTAGACGCCTTCACTAACATTTCTCAATTCCTCAGTGCATTATGATGACTGAAAGGTCTAACGCACTTGCTATAAATCTTCTGGCATCTCATTCTTGTATTGAAGAGATATGGGCAAGCATCATGAAGACGATGCTATTTTCTTCCTAATAAAGTCCAACTAGAGACTCTCAAGCTACCTAAGAGGAATAAGTCAACAAACTGTAAATTTGGACAAGAGATTTCTGACAGTTAAACACTTATTTCCCCCTTTCTTATTCTACTTTGGAATTTGCACACTTTTAAAATTCTAATTCTACTCTTTACTTCTGAATTTCTTCAAGCAAGTCTTGTGGGTGGCCCTTAAGATACATTTTACCAATTTTTCATGCCCATCCCTCGAAATGTGACCCTGCTCCTGGGCTTTTATCTCTCTGACAACTTCACACAGGAAAACATGCAGCCCCTCTGATAGCATGAAATCGGAAACAATAGCCCCAGGAAACAAAAGGGAGTGGGGAGGCAGGATACAGTCCAGGTCCTGGCCGATTTTAGGCACAAACAGATGTTCATAGGACCCGATACTCTGAGCAAGCTGAAAGGAAAAGCTTGTAAAAGAAATGGACCTTAAAAACAATGTATTGAAGAGCCTGAAATAAAGGCAAAGGGAAAGCAATATGGCTTTCAATGATAAATCTCGGTAAAGAAAACCAAAGTGGCACCATGAATTTCAATGATGCATTTTTCTTTTTCAATGAACTCTACAGCTCATTTTGAAATCTACAAATTGCTTGAATTTCAACTTAGTTTACAAGTCTCCCATATCCATTAAAAGGTTACAATCCATGAATTTCTTGCAACTAATCACCATAGCTGGGAACACCTAGTGAAGTCCTGAAATATAAGCTAATGCTATTATTTTAAAAGCTGCTTATAGCTCAACAAAGAGGAATATGCTGAAAGAATCTTGATTGGAAAAATTCTTAGCCTGGCTGTTGGAACAAACTACGTTCAATCTCCTCTTTCAATGTGTACTATTTCAGACTCAAAAAGCCCCACATAAAGAATCTATGAAGTGCTGTCCTGAATTGGACCTGGGTTCTGTTTCACAAAAGCCAAGACAGACTGTTTAGAAATGAAACAAAGTGTAGAATCACTTCTCTGACTGAACTTTCTGCTTTTGTGATTAAAACTCTCTTCCTCTTTCTTGAAGAGTCTGCCATCCAAAAGGCCCTGTGCCATGCTCCAATGCACAAAATACATGTATTCATTACAGGAGAAAAAAAAAATACCCTGAAAAATTTGGCACAAAGGCAAGTGCACGGCTTAAGTCCTGTTTAGGATAGCCCTCACTTGAACTCTGCACATTTGCATAGGTTTTACCTATTGATTGTCTCCATCAGGAATTTAGTGGGTGACTAAAAGAAATATTTCATTGGCTGTTGGTGGTCAGGTACAGATTTAACTTGTTAATTGTTAGAATCAATGAGGGGTGCACGGCACAGAAATAAAGCAGTAGAATTCTCCTTCATGAGCACAAAACTCTGTAGAAATAAATTTAATGAAAAGAAGATCCAAGACAGAAAGTATCTCAGTCTGCTTAGGAAGCCTTATGAAATTATTACTCAAAAATCAATCCAAAAGTGACTATGCACTAATCATACATACCATAGACCCCTACCTTGCACCAACTGCCTCCGGCACTGAAGAAAACAGCACCTCTTTTACTGACACAATTTTTCAGAAAGTCGTTAGCCCTTGAGAAGACATGGGACATTCACCATTTCCTCTGGCAGTCGCTCCAAGAAAAGAACCTCTTATTAATCACTCTTATGGCTAACTTCTCATGCATGATTTTTCATCTGAAATTGTCTGTTAGCGGCTTCTAAATATCATTTAGACATGAAAGGAATGGGAAAGTTGCTGTAAACCTAGCACAATGCAGAGATCTCAGTCTTCTGAATACAAACTCCTGGGAAAACCTCTTTGAACTACCCAGCCAGGGCTCTTCAAGTTGAATTTAGTGGGGGTCTAAAGAAGCTTGGTTCAGTAAATCTGATACTACTACCTGTGAAAGTCCTCTTTGGTATCCAGATCTGGCCTAGGGTCTTGGTAAAAAGACAGAATACCTTACTCTGCTTTTTCAATACAGGGAATGAGGATGCTTGATGGATTTCGATAGACCAGCCTCTCCAGCCTCACGTAAAATCAACTTAGCAATTAAAAAAAAACAAACTTAAAGATGCATTAATGACACATGTCTTGGCATTCCCAAGGGAGCTGAGGTCAATCTGTTTGCCTTCAATGTCTCCTACTGTTCTGACTGCTGAAGACTCCTCAGTGCTCCTACACATGCAAACATAGCCAAACTCAAACAATGGTATGTTTTCAATGAACTCATTTTGCCATATGATACTTGACTACCATTTTCATCACAGTTGTTAATCTCATGACAAATTGTCTTGTGGAAGCATATTTTGTGCTTTCATTATATCTTTCAAGTTTTTTTTTCTCACTAACAACTTTTCCATTAGTTTGCCTGAAATGAATGTCGAGCTAATGAGCTTTCAGCTGATGAGAACCTTCCTCAGTGCTTCCCTGCTTTCTTCCCCCTTAACTACAGGAACAACTCTGTCCCAGGTATTACAGTCTGTTCTACATCGACATTAAAGACTGTTGTCTACATATGGACAACTGACACTGGACAGTCGTACTAGTTAAAATCCTCCATTACTAACAGACATAATCTTCATGTGATGAGCATTTTCGCTTTCTTTTGCAATACACGGCAGAAATACCTACAGAACTCTGCTGCTTCAGAAACAGCATTTACAGATTTATTAAGTGTATGAAAGAAAAGATACACATTTTTGTCCTACTTTCAGATACAGTAAAATATGGATCCTGCTCTGAATGTCTAAAAGTAATGTGCACAGCAAATGATCCAACTAAAGGAAAGAGGAAGAAATGACAGAATAATAAAATAACAACAAAACGTCTGGAATCACGATCCAGGAGAAATCCAACACCCTACTGATCAGAAATATCCTGTTCTGCAGAATGTCCATCTCCTCATGCTGCTCATTCAGGCACCTCTCTGCCTCAATTCCACACAAGCCTTGCTTCAGTAAAAACGCTGTGAGCATGCCTGTGCACAGAGATACTGCTGCTGTCGCAGCCACAATGAAAGTAGACAAAAAGCAGAAGACAGGAGTGCCACCCAACATCACTGATGTAACAGTCCGGATACGTGACCTAGTCACAAGTGGCTCAAAGCTTGTTGTTTTTAAAAAAAGTTATACAGAAATATACCAGGTGAAAGAGATTTTTAGTACATTCAAAGAAAACAGTAACTCTAAATATTCTACTATCAGATATGAACAGAGCTCTCAGACATTTCACTTGGGTCCAATACTGACATCCTCATGAAATTCAGCACTTGTTACAACTGCAAAAACGAAAGACAGAAATGGTTTGTTGAATGACATTTACAAGTGAGACAATACTCAAAAGAGCTATATTTGATAAGACTTCAACATCTACTGAAAGAAATTCCCCAGTCGACATGGTAGATATGCACCACTCTAGACTTTTGGACTGTCTTCAGATAATTCCCAGTGAGAAATCTGAAACACACTTGGGTTTCGAATGACATCTTGAAAGTATTTTTCTCAATGAAAATATTTTTTCTGGACTTCTGTATGTCTCAGTACTGAACTACCCAAACCAATCTGATTTCAGATGCTTTTCAACTAAGCAAGCAGTATGATTTCCGGTAACTGCAACATGTTTGACTCCACAAAAGACATCTTTTAACTTCTTGGAACTATACTTGAAGTGCAGGAAATTCAGCTGCCAGTATTAAAGGATTTAAAAATTACCATTACAAAACCACAAGAAATTAGCACACAGAGCTGTTTGGTTTAAATACTGTAACATTACAGGCTTCAACAGAAAATTCATTTACTTCTAGGGAAATTATCAAAGCTGGGAACAATGTTAATGGCAACAGCCTACATATACTCTCCTATATCTTTCCAGCGCACGCTCATGGCTGAAAAAAATCTCAAAGAGTTACTGGCAAAAAAATAAATGACACAGCCAGCTGTACAGAAATCATTGTGAGAAACAGCCTTTCAACAGCCACAGGTTTTCAACCAAGAATTCTGACAGGAAGGGGTCAGTGCAAGCTGTTTGCTAAAGCACATGCAATATGCAACATCAGGCAACTGTTTGAGACTTCTGTAGAGCCTAGCTACACTAGAATTACAGCCTTAATTTTGCCTATCCCTGCTGTTATTGTTTGTCATTGTTTCTTAGAGTTATTCTGCTGTCAATATTTGAAGAAGAGAATCCTGTCTTGATATCGATTTCCTAAAGACTCTGAATCACTGTCTTCATAATGCATATATTTCAAGGCAAGTGCATGCAGAAGGTGGAGGTGAAGCTGCTTATTGAATTAAATCGATATAAGACACCATATTGGTAATTATCGTCCAGTATTCATTTTATATAATGTAAAATACCTGGTAGACAGAAGAAAAACAAATTTCCATCCCACTTTGGCAATCTCATTTAAATTTCCTGTATACTCTGGACCTTTGGCTTGCTTAAGTTCAGCTGCTGTCACTCAAGCATTTAGTACATACTTGACTTTACTCCAAAGCCGGTAATGATTGGGTTACATAGTGCCACCTTCTGTAATACTTCTATGGCCCACACTGAAGGGCAGAGACAGAAGGCAGTGGCAGCTACAGGCTGGAGATGTTTCTTCAAGTGGAGCTTAGAGACTGTGCTTCAGGGAATTTGTGACTCAAAAAACCTCAAATTACAGTAAAGAGGAAATGTGGGATCCATATGCAATCCCAACTCTATCCAGGTTAAATTTGTGCTTCTGCAAGCTTAATATCAGTACTACATTCACACTGTGTTCAGCTTAAAACAGATAAGGAACTAAAACAGGTTTAATTTTCAGGGAAGCATTAGAGTTAAATGAATAAAAGTAATCTAGAAATAGCATTACAGAAGCACAAAGTGATTTCCATAAAGAGCTCTTCCACTGTATGCATGTCTTTACTGGCTTTATGAAAGTAAGGTGATTTGAGTGCCACTCAGAAGGCAGTAAGGATAGGAGTTTAATCTAACTAGCAGCAGTAGACTTTTTGAGGTTGGAGCGTAAACTACTGTCCAAGTGCCATTTGCTGGTATCACTCTATAGAGTACATGGGCCAAGTATAAGAGTGTTTGACAGCAGATGATGGAAATCTTCCTACAGCAACTCGGCAACCTCCTTGCACTTAACCATATGGGCAGGTTTGCTCGGTGGCCTTTGTTTGTATTCATGACCAAAGCCTCCATGGCAGATGCTGAGACGGAATGAAGCCTGCTGCATTAAGAGCTCAGAAAGATGTTTTTCCTCCAGGAAGCTGATTATCTCTCTTTCTGTTAGGAAAGCAGGAGAGGTCGAGCACATTGTTTTGTGCCACGGCGGAGCGTCAGCTCTGCCCGAGCCCTGCCTGTTGCTGCTGCCTCTTCCTTGTGTCCATGCGGTGCCCGCGCTGCCAGGGCAGCACCGCTCCCCACTGCATGTGCCAAGAGGGGGAACCCTGCACCTGCAGGGACTGTGTGCATCCTGCATGAACCCTGGCTCGCTCTACAGATTTTTTTTTCCATATTGGAGGGTTTCCAAGGAGCACGAAGAGTCTGGCCTTCCATATATTTTTTGTATGCCATTCTATGGGTCTCCACAGACTCTGCTTTCTTTTGCCAACCTCTACTGGAAAGGGCTATTTAACAGTTAGCATTTATTTATCCCATTGAAACAGGAATTTGCAACAGCATTTGTAAAGTCGTCCACAAAGAAGTGGTCCTCTACCTACGCAATGGTATTAAAAACCAAAAATGCAAGGAAACTACAAAAGCCAGCAGAAAGATCCCACTGACTTTGCAGACACGTGGGTAATACACCTTGTTTTTCCAGAGGAAGACACCATAAAGGAATATGATAATTTTCAAGGATTTTACTGGCATATTCTGCAGTCATTAAAGGAAAAAAAAAAATCTATGATTGTTGAGATAACATCAGACTGTATAGGTCAAAGATTGACTGACATCACTCTGGACAAGCATTATTGAGACACACAAAGAAGCTGTTGTGCCTTTAAGCTTATGGTACATTGCAATGCAGTAAATGAAAAGCCACTATTATGAGGGGATGTTTATGTCAGTATCTGAAACAAATCTTCTTTTTACTAGGGTAATACTGTCTTAAATTGTTAACTGTTGATCAGATAAACAACATGTGATAAAGATCCTATAATTTCTTTTCATAAAATTTGTTTTAACCCTTTAATGGCTTTGTATATTAACTTCTTACACATTATTAAGCCTTGTGAAAGTTTATAAAAGCTGTAAAAAACAATCTAACAGAGTTCTTGTATAAGCAGTAATGCAAAGATTCAGGATTAGATTTTAAATCATTTAGAGATTAGATGGCAAAGTTTTCACAGGAGATAATGTATCAGTCACTACCAGGAACTCATATCCTGCCCCCTTCCCACTCTTCACTAAGAAAGCCTTGTGGGCTTTGTGTAAGAACCTAATTGATCTCCACGGTCAGACTGCAGATTTAAGAGATGTTTTACGCAGTGCAGGATATAGGGAACCTCTATGGCAATGTATTACCAAGACAAAGGTGATGCCATTCCAAAGACACAGCATGCACAAGAAATATTCCTGGTGCTCCTTCAGTCCTTAGGCAGGATTAGTGAGAAGCAAGAGAATGGTCCCAATATCATCACTTCACCCCTTTGACCTTTTCAGCACATGGCTGAAACAAATGGCCTTTGGGTAAGGGGAGCACCACCCATCTCCTCCTCTATGCCTCAGAGACATAAAGCTTAAAATAAAGCAATTTCCTACCTATCGATTACCCAAATCTAGTGACAAGACAACAAGGGGCATGTTTATGAAGTTGGTATGGAGTGGTGAGGAGTTCCTCCTTCAAACCCCATCTTTTAGTGGGATGTAGCAGACACAACGCCTGCTGTGGTCTTCAGATATGAATTTGCCCCTCGCTGGACAGATGTGATGGCTGTTAGTTGGGAGACTTTTTCTTGGTTTTTGTTTCTTTTTTAAGCCCAAATTGGAGGATTTCTTTGAGTAAATATTGCACATTTTCTTTACTCTTTGTCAAGCTATTGTTTTGGGTTTTTTTTCCATTTAACATGACTAACATTTTGTTTCATTTAAGGCACCTTCACCCACATCTTGAAGCAAGAATGAATAAAGTTCATGACAGGTAAAAAGTTTAAGCTCTTGAGATACTCTATCCCTGAGTGTTACTACTGCTAACAGGAGTGTCTCTTTGTCATATACTATATTATCATGGCCTGATGCAGTCCTGGGGCCATTAGTCACTGATAAAGCAGCAGTGCCCAAACTACTTAACAGTGAAGTCAATAGATACCTTTTTTCCACCCTGAAATTCTGAAGGAAAACTCTTCCTCTCCACTAGCAAAGGACATTATGAGTTTCTAGTGGAGTTGAACAAAGAGGAGCAGCTTTCCGGTCCCTGCAAGGCCATAAAGCGGCATTGTGGTGTGGCGATGGATACGGAGTGATGCCGTGTCTGTCCCGTGGGAAGATGCTGCATTAACTGTGCCTCTATGAAAGGAGATGCAGTAGCTGCCTCTTAACCCAGAAAGCTCTTTTACCATTGTTGCATGCAAGCCATATGAATCCAAACTACACAACAGTTTAGATAAGCTGGCCTTACATATAAAGGAAACAGAAGTGATCAAGATTTGAATTACATGCCAAACAATGCAACTGCAAACTAGAATCTCTACACAAACATGTTTGTTGCCTGACTCATAAAAATGGCCCAGCACGAACAAGCTTTGTTTATTTGAGGCATCGCAGTTTGTCCATCCTCCAGAAGTACCTCTGATCAGTGGGGTAAGGATGTACCACTGTCAACTTCGTAGTAATGACAGAGCTTTTCACCGCCCACAACACGTGCGACCAAACCTAAACAAAAATAAGCGTTCTCCTTTTCACTAAGTATCTTTCTTCCATAGTGTACTTTTCTTCCACTTTCATGAGTGACAATTTTCAGGTACAAATCTGTTAAATCCACTTAAATATTTTTAACGTAGCTGCACACACACCCAGAGATTTGGTGTATTTGGTGCATCAACTGTTACTGTATTTCTGGCTCATGAATAAAATTTGCCAGTGCAAAAGGAGTTCCTGTGTACAGTATTAGAGGCAGTTATGATCCTCTTCCTTGATTTTAAGATGGATACCAAATTCCATCTTCTCAATTTTGTTTTTGATAATCAAGCACAACATCGTTCTGTACTACATGGTGTATTTTTGTAAAGACTCCTGGGCTTCCATTTATGACAATGAAAATCTGTATCCATATGCTTTTAATGTTGCTGCTAATATGCAGAGTGCAAGCTTTTTTTGTTTTCCCCTTATTTGATATTGTCAGTAGATGTCTTTTAAATACTGCTACATAATTAATCCACAAATGTTAACATTTTGCATGATTTTAACAATCAAGAATAAACTGAAATATGAAAAGAATGCATTTTTTCCAGGTACATATATTTCTTATAAAATGACATAATTCTGGAATGGAGAAAAAAGTTATTTTGTAGCATCTACCCATGTTATAGCTTGCCTCAGCAGAGATGATGATTTCTACACTAGATATAAGCAGGAAAAAACTAATAGTTGACTTTAGTTAAATATTTTGACAGACTTTTGCTATGCATTACAATACCCCATTTAATTATTCAAATAACACCTGCTTTTATACAAATAATTTTCAAGTCACAATATTACTAATGGTTAGTTAAATGTGTATTTTTCTAGCTACAGTCCCTTTGACAGGATGAGCTCCCTTGCCCTGAATGAAAATAACTGATTGCTAATGCTTAAAGATATGCATGCGATGAAGTGCTTCCCGTATTCTGACTCAGACACTCCACATGTTACAGCTGCAAGACCCTGGGCACCATCAAGAGGTTTGGCAAACAGATCTCAGGATCTGTTTCTTCATGAGTATGTCATCAAGCAGAACTTAACCCACACCCCTATTAGGTGAGCACTGCTAAACCTGGGAAGGTTGCAGTGGATATCTGCGATCTGGCAATTAGTCTTACTAATTAATCTTACTAATTGTAAGCCACTGTCAAGACAGTTTTCCTCTGTGCCTTTGAATAAAGTCTCAGCCTCTTGAATTAGCCAACCTGAGGAAAGCTGCAAGATCTCCCTTCAGATAACTCCGGCTGCTTTGTCAGGAGCATCACTCCTTGCGCTACAGGTATCCACAAGCCCTTGAGGAAAGATGTACAGCCACCGTGAGCTTCCTTCGTACCCCTCTACCTCTCCCCCATCTGCTAGTGTATAGGACTGGTCTCTGAACTGGAGCCATTCCAAAATGGAGCTTGTCCTCAGAAGCCCCCACGTCCTCAAAGCCGACCTGCAGCTCAGGAGGTATATCCCTGGCAGCAACCAGCCACCAGCGATAAGAGGAGGGATCAGGCCCCCCCAGTGCCATCCATCACCATCCCTGTCAGCTCAGGGATGTGGCAGTGGCCAGCTCTGGCCCGGGCTGCATGGAGATAGGAGCTACTGGTACTGCTGTCACCCGCCGGCAGCCGGTGCCAGCTGAGCCTCCCAGCTGCCAGTTGCTGCCACGCAAGGCATAAAACATACACTCTGAAAAATCACAGCAGCAGAGCTGAGCTTATAGACTGCATTATTAATTAGTTTAATGACGCTCAGCCCTATTAGGAAGCACAAGATAATTATATTTAATTTGTGCATGTTTTAATTATGGCCCAAGCAGTGCCAAATTTGATCAACGTATCATCTTTTCTGTTCTGCTCTATAACTGTGTTTGTATTAATTTGCATTTGAAACAAGAGGAGCTGCTAAGCCCTACTGGGAATAGAGTTCCTTTTAGTTTTTAAACAGTGTCATCTTTCATATTGTGATGCTGTGCGAGACCTCTGCCTGCTGATAACAGTGTCATCTTTTCCTGTAGCCACAAATTAAAAGCAGGTTTATGACCACATGCTACTAGACCCTCCAGGGCCCCAGAGAACGCAGACAGAGAACAATTCATTCACTCATCTCTCTCCTTATCCATGATGGAAGTAGAAACAATTGCATCATTTAATTTACTATTGCAACGAGGATATGGCTCATTGGCCCCTCGTTGTTTTGAAGATGGATTTAATTAACCTCCTATGAATCTTGCCAATAAGCGTGGCAGCATCAGTATGGAACGGAAGATGTCAAAAAATCAGCTGCAGAGATGGGTAATCAGTATTTCTCAAGCTAGCTCTGCTGAGAAGACGTACGGCTACGGAGTTTTGGCTGCAGCAAAAAGCTAAGGAACGTATTTAGTTAATACCCTTCTGACTTACCTCTGGGAATCTGAGCCTGCGTTTGACTTAGAATATTGAGAAAAAGAGAGGTAATTGAATAATTCCTAATAGCCACATATATCTTTAATGCAGAAGCCATTTGCAATCACTGGAAAATAAATAATTGCAATTAACTACACTGTTAAGTAAATATACAGTCCCTTGGGGAAGCAATCTGCATGCTTTTATAAGTCTGGCTACAATATGAAACTGATCACAATGTCTATGAGAATAATTTATAATGAACACTTAGCAGGTGCCTCAGATGGGTTGCTGCAATTTACATTCATTAATAAAACAGTCCTTATTAGACCTGAAGTTTTATGCATTTTAATTTAGTAAATCTTTGTTGGATTTTCATTTTATACAGGACTTTGTTCTCATTATTTCCTAGAACCAGTTTAGCTTGTACAGAAAGTTAAAATCTTTATGAGACATTTATTTACAATAAACTATTTGAGCAGATAAAACCAATTCAGGATCTTACACACATTTCTGACTGGAATTAAAACATGAATTGAACTATTAGGAATAATTTATTCCATGATATGCAGGTTTATCTCAGAAATAAAGCAATGTAATCTTTCTTTTATAAGGATCACTTTACTGAAGGATGAAGAGAACCCTATTACAGTTTTAAACTACGAGTCACTATGGAGCAAAAGAACACAAGAAAGAACGAACGATTCCTTTCACACGTGTAAAAAAGGGCTCTTTTGCAGGACTTGCAGAACTGTACTAGAAGCTTTCATTCCTACCTATTTAAAGATTTAATAGGTCACAACAAGTTTTCAATGGTCCTGGTTCAGTCAACAACATTTAAGCAAGCTTTAATTAATTCGCTTCTTTTCTAAGGAGAGGTCTGCTTGCAGTAGCAATTGCATACCTCTGCTTCTTTATTTAGTCCTGCTTTAAAAGCTACAGGAAGAGGGTCCATTCTTTTCTCACCACAATTAATTAATCTTCAGTGCAGCAATCAGCCAAGACATGTGCCTCATCTCAGAACTATCTAAAGACTTGTGGGGGCTTACTTGTCTGTGAGTCAGATTTCAAGTGGCTTAGGGGAATAAACTGCAATGTTAGAACATTGTATGTGAAGCAGTACTTTTGTTGATCTAAAAAGATGCATTAATCAGATCAATTCTTGCACAAAAGACAGAACGCCAGACTTACAGATGCTGATGTAAGCCTAAAATAGGTAGAAATAGGTTTCTTACCTGTTGATAGTTTTCATCGTGTCAGTATTTCCAATCCTTTCAACTATACTCAACAATCCATGACTACAGCAATAGATTTGAGATCAGCCTCAGAACATACACAAATGACCAGAAAATGTGTATTTGTTGCTATGTCTATATACACGTGAGATGTGGAAAAGATGTGAGCTTCAGTTCTTGCTGATTTTCTCTCAGTAGAATAAAATACTCTAATTAGATGTCCAAACACCAAAACCTGGTACACAGGTGTTTAATAATACGTTTCATTACCCAAACTATTAGCAATTCACATCAGCAATTCTTGACCACATTTCATAGACTTTTCACAGTCTTATGATTTAGAAAAAGATCACTTTTCCATATACTTTTTTTTCAACAGTTGTTGAGTAAGAACAGGAGAGGAGCTGTAGACACCTGAATAAGATTTAAATCAACTAGTGAGACCTAAAAAGATGTTCAGAAGCTCCTTTTTTTTTTTTTTTTTTGAAAGATGTTTGTTCAAAAGAGAAAGAGGTCTTACAGGAGGAGGCCAATGTTTTGTAGATGAACATCACAGCACTAATAGGGAGTGTTCCTTGAGCTTTTGCTGGCACCAGCACACTCGATAAAAAGACACAAACCCAATACTGTATTTCTCGAAATGGAAGACCATATTGTGCCCAGACTATATGATCAAATGAAAATTATGTGATTCATTGTAGTATCAGCAATATGGTAGGAGCTAAAAAGTCACACTAGAACGAAGTTGTTCCTATGTAACTAGATAACATAAAGTCAAATGGTCAGAGGTAGCACAGAGGCACAATAGGAATGAACGATGGAACTAGATATGCAACTTCTTTATGAGCAGTTATCACCTTTTATAAAAAAAAAATTAGCAATTCCACTTCTGGCTTACCAAATGTCTGCTTGGCAGAAGCCTAGGAAGGAGATATCTTGGTTGAATGTAACCTGTTAAGTAGATTGGGTGGTAGGTGTACAGGCACAAGTTCCTGCTTTTAAGAAGAGGACTTTGCTGCTTATTCTGCAGATAGAGCTTGAAAACTTTTTGAAGGCCAAAATGACTAGAATCTCGAAACAGCATTCCTGTAAGTACCTTAATAAAATGTTCATATATGATACAATTTATCCCTCTCCAGCTTACTAAGTTACTATCAACCCTAACAAAATGTCCTTCCGTGAGGGAAGAATGAGCACTGTTTTATCTGGATACAAGAGAAGGTTATGGTTTGCCTCAAGCAAATGGATTTTGTGATTAATACAACTTTCTCCTAAAGACTTAAGAGTTTGCATACTGAACCTTATATTCCTGAGTTGCAGTTCTTGGAACTGAGCTGCACATAATCATCCTTCTTTTCTTGGAAGCCCAGAGAACTTTAAGACACTTTTGAACCAGCATTCTCAGCCAGAAACAGGTTTTTATTTCAAAACAATCAAAATAAGCCCAGTTTATTAAGCCTGATCGTCTTCCCTAAGATGGGCGAATAGGATTAGTAAGATTCATAGGTAAGAGCTGCAGTGGGTAAATAATTTTTTTTAGAAATATGAAAACACAGCAATTCTCAAAGATTAATACAGACCATTACTAAGGCCAACTGACAGCAAAAATACTCTTTCTTGGTCTAGACCCACCTAACACTTGAACGGTGACTTAAATAAAACTAGACTAGTGAATGGACTCACTGAGATAAAATGAATAGATGGAGAAGTATTTCTACCAATGACCACAGGCAAAGCTGTTGGCTGTGGGGCTGGTGCAGGGATACAGCAAGAGGAAGCAGGTCCTGACTGGAGCACCGCATCAACCGAGTTCCAGCAAAGTGCTTGGATAAATGAGAACTCTCTCTGCTCTAAAAGCTCTCTCTGCTCTTTAAACATCCTCTCTAACAAACGAAGGGGAAAGGGCACCTCTGCACATTACAGACACAAAATGACAGCCTACGCAGGACGCTAGTGTGCAGGTAGTCCTACAAATTTACCGATGGGGCTCATGACCTCCCCACATGCATGTCCACAGATCCATGTGAATTAGGAGGCAGAGAGAGATTTATGGGACCAACTCTGCTTCCACGTTTACACTAGCAAGTGTTGCTAGAGTTTACAGAAAATATTAGATGCTAATAAGCTGTTTCAATTAAAAAAAAAAGTATATATAATAGTAAAAATGGAGATTAGAATGGTATTGGACTCAACATCATGTTAAACCCTGTGTGGTCTACTGTAGTCACAGCAGGTGACAAGCTGCCTGCTCTATGGAATTGACAGAGAATAATTTACTTCTTCCATGCATTCGCTCACAGTCATTTGATTTCTTTAATTTTTCATATCAAACAAAAAGAACCTGTCCTCTTCACTTCTTTGTAATAAACCCTGTAATTTATCCCTCCAGAAACTTCAGTTCCCTTCTTATCCTTAAAGTGCTTCAGAGATTTTTAGTATCCTACTTTTACTAAGTTGAAAGACAACTAGTCTTGTTTAATTTCAAAACCTCTAGGCATCTACCTCATTACCTTTTTTGAAGAACCAAAGCACTAACTCAAAATAATTTTTACATTTCTGAACTATTCTTCAGCCTATATCATACCTTGTTGCTGCTGCAGATTTCTTTAAGGTCACAGAATCCCAAGAATGGTTTGGGTTGGAAGAGTCCTTAAAGCTCATCTAGTTCCAATCCCCTGACCAGGGGGGAAATCTTCCACTAGTCAGCTCATCAAGCTTCCTTTCAATTCAATTTTAGAAGACAATTTTCAGAAACAGAAAAACTGCCTTTGCCACCCACACTACTATACTCTTGCAATATATCTCTGACAAACGGAGGTTTCAGTGATCTCTCTGTGTTATCCCTGAAAGACAGGGAGAGTTGAACTTCCGGAAAAATTAGAGAACCAGCTTCTACACAAAGAAACATCACAAATCCATGTTTCTATGAAATGCTGTGACAACATCTGTATTAGAGACATTCCAGAGAAGTTGATATATACTAGAATTCATAGTTAAAACAATATAAAAGTTTATAGTAATTTTCTGTATGTTGTAAACACTTCCATAAGCGAATAGATGTGCTGGAAGTTAGCTGGAGGCAATAGGCAAATAATCAGAATGCTGTACAGCTCCAAAAATATAGGTTTTTTTTTTTTTTTTTTAAAAATGTAGGTACAGGAGCAAACTTTGCATATATTAGAGTCACTGAATGTCAGGGGAAAAAAAGGTCTTAGAGCACACCTTAAAATGACAAAACCTGAGGAAAAGAAAAATCTTTCTTTCGTATGTATGGTCTTACTAAATAGATTTCCTACTTACAAGGTTTATTTTTGAAAATGCTTCTAGCGTAAAGGATGGTGAACTGAAGATATTTAGCATGAAATGACTGCAATGCCAGCAAGACCTATCACAAGCAGCAGCGCAGAAGTGTCTGTAATTTGCTGTCCTGAATGGATCTACAACATCTCTTCAGTAAGGTGGTGCCTCCAATCAGGCTAGCCTGAAAATAGAAGATTTTCTGGATGTTTTACAATGACAAACAAGTGGCATTTACCTCCCTTTTGGAGAGGGACTGATCTCACAGCTCGGCTATGCTGACCCAGCAGGATGTGTCAGGATCAGGCCCCAGACGATACCACCGGAGCAGATCAGAACTCAGAAGTCAGCATATGCATCAGGAAGATTCACTCATGCTGCCTAAGCAATAGCACTTAGCCATGACAAAACTGGCGCATTAAGCCAGGGCACGTTGCTGAGGATGAAAGGCATCTCTCACCAGAGTCAGGTAGATGTTCGTTAGCTGAAGGCAGCAGACAAACCAGTGCACTCTCCATTCATTGCCACGCAGCTCCCTATCAGCACCCATCCAAGAAAACCGGATAGAAAACTCTGAGTAATTTAAAATTCACATTGACAGAAGCAAAGTCAGAGTGCTAAACCCAGACAGCATCCCCTAAAACTCACCCTGAGGCAGCAGCCCCGTGTAAGCTTGGTGTGTCAGGGCCAGGGCTGGCAGCCCAGTTCCCCTCTGTGGTGCTGCAGCCCTGTGCTGGCTGCCTGCTCTGCCTCCTGGGGCAGTCATTGCTAACAGGATAATGAGCAAAACCCTGCACCGTTGCATTGGAACTGTGACAAAGCAGATATCAGTTGAGAGATCACTGGATTTAGCCATTGATTAGGTGTGCGGGTACCAAAGGAAGGAGGAGATGTAAGACATCACTGTACTTTGAATCTCACATCAGCTCAAGTAGACTGAAATGGAACCTTCATTTTGGCCCTTTTCAGGCTGAGCACAACTTACGCTTTAAATGGATGAGCTGTTGCTATTTCTCTGAAGATCATTAGACCAAGCAACAAATTATTCTCAAACTATAACTCAAATCTACTATAAAACCATTGTATTTGCTACACTTGTTGTGCAACAGACACCCTATTTCTTTCTTGCCAGTTGATCCCTCTGGACAACACACTTGCTAATGCACACATGGATCTCAGAATGCCAGAAGCCTTTACCTGTTTTATTGATTCCCTCTGCTCTTACCCCTTAGATTACTCCAACAACAATAAAGCAGATTTTCCTAGCAAGGAAATCGATATGACTTTAGATTAAGGTTCCCATAAAATGCTTAATAAATGATATATTAATGATTTATTGTCTATTAATTATTAATTAAATAAGCACAACATTTTTAGCATCTGATTTAGCACACTGCACTTTAATGTCCGAACTCCACATCTGGAACAGCTCTCAGATTCTCCCTTTCAATGGTTTAATTGAGAAATCCTTTAGAAATATACCATATTCTTTGTATTTGGTATAAGCACAGTCTACATTTCCACAACTCACAAATTGCTTGTAACATCTCAGTGTCCAAGCCTTCAGCACACCATGGTCTCAAGAGACAATTCAAAAGGTCAGATAGAAAAGCAGAGATAAATTTAGTAATAGGTACAAAGATGACAAGTCAATGGATTAACCCATAAAATCCCTAGTAATAACTACGCCGCTGAATAGTTGAAAGAACAGCCAGTATCAGTTTGCATATGCACACGTTTGAAATGTTAGAAGGGAGCAGGATAGTTGTTGGAGTGTGAGGTTCCTACATGAGCACAAGTTAAATCTTGGGCTGGCTCTGAGCATTTGACATGACATCACCTTTGGCCATTTTTGCTCCTGTTCTGCCACTGCCAGTTGTGCACAGCCTTGGCCAAGGCACTCTGCCAGCTCTGGAAGAATGTCACAGTTGAGAAGTGCCATTTATAAACTAGCTTGTGAAGTGATTTGGGATCAGACCTTATATACAGTCAAACCATTAGGTCTTCTCTTGTATAATTCCTGTAGAGGTGGTCTGTAACTCCACCTTTCCAAATTATACTTATCTATCTCCTAGGAGCCTAAACTTTATTGTCAAAACAGAGTGCTATATGCTTACTATTGATTCCTTCATAACTGTTATGGTGTTAAGATGCTGTCAAAGTCACCCTCCCTGACTGCCTGTACTGGCACTTCTGTGTAGTAAACTGCATGAGACAACACATTCTTAAATCTTTCATATCTTCTGACATAGGGGTTTATAAACTATCAAACGCAGAACACTACAAAACCTGGATATTATTTCTGACCCAATGTTACCTGGAGCTGAGCTTCAGCAGGAGCGTCAAGGTAATTTCCACTCAGGATAAAAAAAGTTTAACGCATTATTTTTGACATCATACAAGTCCTCCAGTCACCCTTCCACACTGAAATGCTACTATCACAAAGGTTTGCACAACTGTCTGCTTGTATTTTTAATCTGTGGACTTCCATCACAGTCATTAGGAAATGTCTCTTTCCCCCACAGAGTAAAAACATAAACTAGCACTCAATCCACCTCCAGTAAATGATTGTGAGATTCATTGTGAGCTATAAATCTATGGCAAAAATTACAAACATACAACAGAAACGTAGTGTCCTGTGTGGAAGCCCAAAGAGGTTTCACACAAGGAATCTGCATGCCTGCCAGAGGAAGAGACTCCTACATGACTTGGGGAGAGGCCAGGTCTCAGCCAGGTACTCAGATTTTTTCCTCTCTACACACAGGACCCTGAAAGGTGGCATAGACTCTACAGTCCACTGGTGTCTACAGATGATATTCACTTTACGCACTGCTACAGAGAAGAAATCCAACCTGTCAACTGTGTTTTCCTTGGTTGATTTGGCAGGTACACAATAGTGATTATTAGTTACCTGTCAGAAGTTCCTGTTAAAATTGTTCTCAGCCAAGTCTGATGTCAATATTAAGGTCAGTTTGTTACATTGCTTTTAGCTTTCCCACAGAAAGGAAAAAAAAACATTAAGAAATAAAATCTTTTAGGATCTACAACAGGAGAAAAATAAAAGTCCTACCTCTACTACTGCTTTGGCATCCAGTCTAAAGTTGAAATCTCCAAAGACAAAATATGAAACTTTCTCAAATCGCTGATCTATAATTCTGGAAAAAAAAACAAAAGCAAATTCATCATTAATCTTCACATAAATGTAAGAATGCACAAGTGCACATGTCGTATCTTCTAAGCACAATCTCAGAAATAATTATTGGAACAATAAAAATTCCCATTTCATACTGGGACATATATATCTCTCCATGGTTTTGGGCTGATTTTCTTTGCTTAGGCAATTCTATCTCCGGCTCTAGTAAAATAATGCATGTGATTTTCCCTGTCTAGCTAAAAGAGTAAATTGAAAGCAAGTTTTCAACAGCGCATATAATGCATAACTGGCATTTACACCACAGAGATCTTGAGGGCATGTGTTGTGTTTGTGAGGAGTCATTTCTGGTAACAAGGGAGAGGCTGCAATGGTGTCCCCTGTAAGCAGTTGCATGACATTTTTGCCCAGCTCCAAGTCAGACCTATCTCTGGGGTTGAGCCAATTGGGCACCTCTGCGGTCACTTTTTTTAAGGCGGAAAAGCTGGAAGACAAGAGTTGGAGGTGATGCGAGGAGTGGGATGACAGAAGTGATCGTGCAGGCCCCAAGGTCACTGAGGGAGTAAGGAAGAAGGATGTTGAGCAGAGACCTCTCCACATCCTGCTGTGAGGCAGGCGCTGTCCCCTGCACCCACAGAGGGCAGCAATGGGGCTAAGACCCACTGGCAGCCTGGGAGGACCCAAGGCAGAGGGGAGGCTGTGCCTGGAGGGGCCACAGCTCAGCGGGGAGGCAGCCCTGGAGCAGAATGTGACAGGAGGACATCCTGGAGGAGCTGGGGAGGAGCCCTCCCTGTCTTCCTCTATCCACAAGGCCCTCAGTGATCTTTTCGCCTCCCATCTCACTGAGGTCTCCAGTGTGTGTGGGCTGAGTGAGCAGCTGCATGGTGCTTCATTTCAATCTGGCCTTAAACCATGACAGGGCATAATGGAGCTATTCCACACCTTTCAAAAGTTGAAGTATTTAGCTTTGAGCTGGGCAGCTAAGAATGAAGTATCTCAAATTAGTGGTGAGTGCAGAATACATCTGCCTTTGAGTTTACATATCTTACATGATCGTAATGTTTACCAGCATTTGTTAGTACTCTAGTGACACATTAGTGCTAAACATTAATCATCACAGCCAACACAGAATGACCTATGAGGTTTTTCCTGTCTCAGTTACAGTTTCCTGAAAGACAGTTTTCTTTTTTGTTCAAAGTAGGTTGCAGCTAAGACCTAAAAAGTGATTTTGCAGATGAGGAGTAAAGATTGACTTATTTCTCAAACCTTTGCTCAGTACTTAACAGACAGACAAAGCATTACTGGTCATCTTTCAAACCCTGTATTATTGAAAACTGTCATTATATTATAAGCGTCACTGTTACTAACAACAATTCTCCGGTACAATGGTACAATGTGCCATTTTACTTGCTTCCAGAGATCTTGGCACTTGGAAATCCAGTGATTCATACTTTATTTCAAAACAGGAATCAATACAACTAATTTCCTATCAGTAGCTGAGGAAGGTATGAAATACTCAAAATGCGACTGCTACGGGTAGAGAGAATACACACAGACACAATGCACAGAGAACTGCAATCATGTACCAGAGGCACATGTAAGAAATGAGGAACAAATGCAAGGCAATATGCTGTACACACTCTGGACACATATAAATACAGAGGCATTATGATGCCAGAAACCCCGACTGAGCCAGAGGCAGGGATCCATACTGATAGGTAAAGGATTATAAAGCACTGCACAGTAAGTAGGCTTCCTGGAACAGTACTAACCCTGCAAGGAGGTATTAATTGCAAATGGCTTTAAAAGTTTTAATACATTACCTCCATTTAGACTTTTCAAAGCTATAAAGAAAGATATAACATCAGATTTGCAGTGAGATACAGCTTCTCCTCTTAAAAACATCTCACATTTTTAGTCAGCAGTAATCTATTATGTGAGGAATGATATTCTATTGAAAAACTAATGTGCAGTGGACCTAAGGTAGTGACCATCTGAAGCAAAATCTCTTGCAAAGACTTATCCTCTTCTGGTATGAAAACTCCAAATCCTCCATTCAGCTGACAAATCATTGCAGGTACTGTTAATAAATACTGTCTACTGTCAGCTCCCAGCAAGCACTGTGAAAATCCTGTCACTTTTGATCTGTACATAACATTAGTTTGATTAGTGCCCTTATGGCACATTAAAGGAAAATGAGAACTTAAAAGTTAAACCATTTACATGACTACAATTTGCTAACACTATCATTGCAAAATCCGATATGCAACTTACACATAAGGAAAAACGATTTTGCTTTGCCAACTTTCCTGATTCATATCTTCGCCTTGGCTTTGCTCATTGCAATTTACTGCTGACAAAGAAATGACAGATACTGCAGGAATGACATCAAGGTCTAGAGAAGGCCTCTTAAAATAAATTGGTATTAAGAGAATGATGCCTGTGATTGTATTATGCAAAGATGGATTTTCCAAATAAACAGACTATTCCAAAAATAGCCATTTAAAACATCTCCTAACTGATGCACAAACCACTTGATTAGTCTGCTTCTGATCAATCAATTAAAATTCAGTCATTTCATAGTCTTGCACATTACCTGATTTAAACATGGTTTGCATACAAATCAATGCCAGTTTCAAAATCAATTATTTTAACTAGTTGCTCCCCTTGTAGTTTGTTTTGTTGGGCATTTTAAAAAGAGTGTCTCATGATACACGGAAGTAAAATAATCCAAATGCTACTTCTCAAGAATGATGCTTTAAGAGCCTTCTAACAGATGTCCTTTTCACAAGCAGTGAAATTTAAGTGTACAGTAATATTACCAGCAGTGGTACAGCCAGGGATATACACATTTATGTACTTATTAAACGATCCGGGTTACCTAACAATAAAACATGCTTTAAATTACTCAACTTGGTACATGCATGTAACCTACTGTCCTTGCCACTGGAATTTACTATTAGTTCATGAGTTCTCAAATCTTAGAATCATTTCAGTCATTTGGTACTCAGATAGCTCTATTTTGAAATATTGGTGTCTACAATTGCACTGAATCAATGGCACAAGAACTAATCTTCATCACGCTTTTAGAATCAGATTCCAAGTTAGCAAAGGAGACAGCAATAAAGAGCACAGCAATATTCCCCTTGCAAAGTAACAAATTCAATATGGCAAGACACACAGAGGAAAAACATCACACAGAACCACGAAATCAAATACTGCAAAACACTGTGAGGCTGGCTAGGGCCAGAGACACACAGTGAAGGCGTTAGGATTGGAGCAAGAGCCACCAAAAGTGTTCCACTCTGCCTTCTAAGCCACAAGTACCTACAGTCCATCACATGCGTGAGTAAATGAGAACTGGAATGACTGCTGTTTTCTCCAAACCAAGAATGAGTGCTCATACATGAACCAGGAAGGCTTCCAACTCTGTGTTATTCTATTTGCTATTTGTTTCTCTAGCAATACCCTTTCGTTAACCATGAATCAAATAATCCTTTAAAAATGTTGCCGTGAATCAGTCAATGGAATGATAAATCTGAATCATATAAAAAGAAAGCAGCGAACCTATGTCACCAGCATTAATCTTACGGTTTTAGTGGGAGGACTCTGTGACATTTCCTTTCATTTGTCCCTCCTGACTACCAGATTATCCCAAAGGGCTTCAACATACTTTAAGGCTCTATTCTTTCCTGTACAGTTTTTCTACATAGCATGTGACAAAAATAGGGGATTCAGGTAAAAATTTAATCACTGTAGAGAAGCTATAAATATTTCACTTCCACAATTTCATATGCTAGAACAACCAAAAGACCATCAGTGCCTTAACTAGCTGTGCTGCTTGTTATGACCCACGCAGGGCCATCAAGAGATTATGGGCAATCAAGATGTAGCCAAGGCCAAGACATACCCAATGCTTGAATGCAAATAAAATAGAAAACTTTTAAACAGATTACAGAGAACATCCAGAAAGAGAACTTCCCTTTAGAAAAGCTAGAAGAACACATCCACTTTTCTAACCCTTTGTTCTTGCTCCAGAAGGTATTGCTCATGAGAAAAGAGTTTATTTGCACTCGGAACATGCCGAACAAATATTTACTTCTGTGCATTTTGGAAAACATAGTAACAAATGCAATATGGCAAATAAGGACCACTGGAAAAAAATGCACGCTTCTGACTGGCTTTATTGATGACCTTGTTAAACTTTAAAGCACACAAATATAAATGCCACAGATGATTTATCTTCTGCTAGTTCCACAAACATAGAACTTTTAATTGGGTATAGAGTCCTTATTAATAGTATCAGAAACTTCACACTTGGAACACATTACCTTAATTATTTTGCCAGTTTGAAACTAATTCTACATTTTTAATTGATGTCTCTACACAGAAAATCTTCTGGATCGGTTGAGTTCTGTTTCTTTTCAAATTTTGTTGTATTTTGAGAAGAGGCAGAACACAAACAGGTTTGGAAATACAGATGAACAGCTTTTCAGACAGGGAGAACAGTAAAAGGAGGAAACACTCAAGCAACTGTAACATTCAAGTGAAGTTTACAGTCAAAATTAGTCACATGCTTAAATGCTTTGAAGAGTCAGATCCATGTAAACAATACACTTTTTTTTCTCAGGAGTAAATTTCACTGGTAAGGGTGCCAATTAATGTTAAATCACTAGAGCTATCTCTTTGCTGCCAAGTGAGTAAGTTTAATTCTTATTTTGGTTTAACAGCTGCAGCTTGCCTCACGCTGGACATCAGCAGCTGCTTTACAAATCTAGAAAGAAGTTACTGCATCTGCACTGAAAATGTACTCACTCTGCTGTGTTGGGAAGTCTTCCAGCAAAACAATCTCCACTCATCAGTGCTTTTCAGCATAGCAGTCCCCCGACACACTTTTCCAAAGACTTGGGACAAAACCTGGCTGTTATTCTGAATGCATCAGGAGAATTATGAGAAGTCTCTGAAGCCCTCTGAGCTGTGAAGCTGAAAAGCTTTAGCTTGGGCTAGATTGCCTGCCTGTGCTGAAAGCAGCCCAGACCAGTGGACCCATGCGAATAGAGAAGTCAAACAAATGCCGCACTAGGAAAAAGTGCTCACGGTTTGGTCTTGGATCCTGTGATATGCCCAGTTACTTTAATGTAAAGACAGATCTCTCAGTGTGGATGGCGGTGTTAGCTACACAGACTGTGAAAGGCAATTCTTTTCAAAGCTGTTTAGGAGATCTGGATCCTGTTTTCCTAGCAAGACTAAAACAAGTAAGAGGCAGAGGTCCCTCTTCTCCTCAATACTAATGGAAATGTGGGTCCAGTTTTTAATTTTAATCTCTATCCAGAACACCAAAAGGTATTGCGTAGTGCAATCTGAAATTGAACAATCCTGTGTTGCTGTAATCATCGAAAGCCTTTTGTAAGTTGCTTTATTTTAACGTATTCATTATAGGAGCTACAATTAAAGATACACCTTTTGTTAAAAAACTATATGGTGTACTGAAATATACATTTCAAAGCACTGAAATTCAGCTAGAATATAATAGGGAAATCAGAAACATGACTGACACTCCCTTGCTTTCATATTTATCCCCCTCTCATACCGTCACAAGAAAGGAGATGACAAGAAAGTGTCTAAATATCAGAAATTGTCCATGGAAGAGAGCAGCTGAACATGATTCAGTGTGACAAGGGGCACTGTGATTTGGCTAAACCATTTCTCAGGGCACTTTGTAAGGAGGATCAGCAGCATTATTCCTTTAATAGCCATGTCTAATGCAATAGCCAGCGGGGTTTTGTCCCAGACCAAGGTATCAGCATCAGGTCAGAAGGTAACATTCTGTTTACACGATTATTTCCTAAAGCACTTATCTTCTCCTCGGTGTGAAAGTTGACTTTTCTGTTTGTAAGGAGGCCTAAAGAATTGAAGGAATGGGAAAAATTAGCTACACTGTGCTGGAGCTGAATGGCATTAAGTGGGAGGTCTGAGAAAGGCTGCTGCGGCGCTCAGCAGGACACCTTATTAGCCGCGTCATCGCAGTTCATTCAGTCAAGCCATACCAGTGTCACCAGCATTCCCACACAAAGACAAAGTTCTTCACACAGTCTATAAACATGCCTCCCTGGCCAATTCATCCTAACTTGACACTGCTGAAAAGAGACGCTTGAGGTTTTTGGTTTCTTCTTTTTTGTTTTGTTTTTTAACACAACAATAACATAACAAAACAAAAAACTCGCAGCTCTGCCAAGCAGGATGAATGGAGGAGAATGAGGGACACTGCCACATTTCTTGGGCAGAAACAATCAGAGGTCAAGCCATATTTTATTTGGTGGGCTAATTTTTATAACTGTGTTTAAGCTAAATACTAGCTCATGTGAGCACTTCTGATCTTCTTTTACGACTTCTGGGGTAAGACACTATCTTTCCACAATCTTTCTATCTTTGCACATTATACATGCAGAGGAACCAGAGATATAAAAGCTACTTTTACAGAGAACATGTTACTGCCTATGTAAAATGTCATTCCCTTAATAAAGGAATATGAAAATCACAACTCACTACGTTGAGAAGAGATGACAACTATGTCTCTGTGGGGCAATCATTTTTCAGGTTAAACTGCTGATCTTGTTTATTGTTGACCTAAGCAGAGCTTTGAGAGTCTGATTTGATCTCAATCTAGTAAAAGTAATGCTAAGAGCTCCCCAAAAATCATCCTTGCATGGGACGGTAACAACTTCTCCCATTTCAGTTGAGGCAGCGTTTGGGAAACCCCATGGGGCCTGGTGACTGTCTAAGTGTGCCCCAAAAGATGTGCCTTCATTGGCATGCCCAAGGTGGTGTGGCACTCTCATTAAAAAGATAAAGTTTATCACATTTTTGTGTCTTTTTTTTTCCCTGATATAATAGCTAAAACCTATTAATAACATCAAAACATCTGAAAAGGTCAAGCGGCACACAGCAAGATGAAGGGAATTGTCAAGAAGCTTAGGCAATCACCTTAGCACTGAGACATTTGCCAGGGCTGTTTAACTAATATGTAATGTTCACTTTTAATTTCAATATAGTGCCATTTGGGCAAAAACATTGTATTTTTTAATTAATTACAATGTCAGCAGCTATTAAGATTAAAAGAAAGACCACATCAATAATAAATACTTAATCCTAAGAAAGGATTACAAGAAGAGCAATAAAAATCAATTTTTAGAGATGGAAAATTGTGACTTTTTCCTCACTTGACTGGTATTTTCATTATATTGACAAAACCATGATCTTACCTGACACTGACATTCGCCTAATGAAATAGCAGCCATGTATAATGATGTAAGTACTTGTCAATTTTGCTATAGGAGGACACAATGCTATGGCATTGGTGTTATGTTCCAAAGACATTTTCTTGTTCTTCATCTGATATAAGAGAAACCAGAGAAATGGCATGTCCTTTGGAATCCTCCTCTACTTTATCACGGAAGATTAAAATTCTTCCACATGATTCTGGAACTCCTCAATGTTGGTAACACTTGTCATAATCAGGCAGCAGCTTAACTGCTCTATCTTGCTTACTGTCCCGCAGGGCTTGGACATGGAGGAGTAATGCAAGAAACTTCTGTTCACTTGGTGCTAAAAGTGCAAATAGCAAGCCAGAAAATAAGCAGTAAATGTGGTGATGGGATACTGATCCATTAATTCATTAAGGCTGGGAAAAGTATTGGTTTTTGTGACAAATGCAGAAAAATTCAGAACAGAGGCACTGTTCTCAATCGTTCACCAGTGAGAAGAGCAGTAGAATGATCTTGCCAGATCTGCGAGAGAGCCTTTCCTGCCCAGGGGCCCCGTTGGCCTGCCTGGGGAGCTGCCTGGCTCAGAGGGATGGAGAACTGATAACAAAGCAATCACTGCTAGAAAAGGGTAATGCAAAGTAGTACAAACACAGAAAGACTTCACTTGCAAAGGATTAAAAAAAAAAGCTTGACATTCAGAAAAGAGAACTAGCAACAAATTTCACATAGTTAATTGTTAGCTTGGGCATTTAGCCCTTTGAAAATCGCACTACAGTGGACTACTGAGCTAAGAGAGGAAATAAACCAGGGGTGACATGACAGGAACATTTGAAGTGCTAAAGAGACGGGAAAAAAACCTCTCTTTCAAAAGAGCGCACCAATTAAAGAGAGCTGTTAGCATTAGGTTTGCATGGAGCTAATTCTGGTGGATATAGAGACAGCAGGAGCATTTTCCTTATTGCAGTGAGAAATTCAATCATCTCAGCTGAATCTTAGACCCTGCACTGATGGAAGAAAGATCAAGCAGCTTCTTAAAAGGTGAAGAAGTTACAGCTATTTACCTATCGGTCCATGAACCATGTCTGCCCAGTCTGTCTACAACTACTTCAGCACTTGTACAGACACACAAGTGGCTAAAAATGCTGCCACCTTGCATCTGGTTATCTGTTAGGGAGAATGTTCATCTTTCCAGGACACAGAATACAAGACTCCAAGACAACAAACTTCTCACACAGCAATCCCACCTTCCAACGAGAATAAAAATGCTGAAAGATGGTTATTCACTTAGTGCCCTCAGACTCAAATGGAAGCAGAACAGAGCTCTTTCAACCTTTTCTGTTTTACAACCATCAGCTCATAGCATCATCTTACAGCAAGCATTGTAAATAGAATCACAACAGCAATTTATTTTCATTTCTCTGCAAATGAATAAAAATTGGATCAACAGCCCATATAGATTCTTCTTAATTGAATCAGAGCTATCCTGGAAGATGATATGGCTATACAATAGAATGTTTTGAAAGACAGAAACTGCAATGAATGCTGATGTGAGTGTCACCTTTAGCTAGGCACTAATGACTGCTCTTTATCTAGCTCCAGACTCTCTAAGGAACCAACTACAGTAAAAAGAGAAATATAACTCAATGAGAATGTGACGCTCTCTGCACGTTCTCATATAAAGCCATATTTGGAGCAAAATCAAGCGGGCAACAAGTTATTTGCAGCCATTTTTTTTTCAAAGAGTCCTTCTCTCTTCAATCGCTTGTGTTTAATTACACTTCTCCAGGGAGTGGTGTTTTTAAAGAACACATCCATCTCTCCTGTAGCTACATCGGTTATATTCTACTAGAAAGAATGGCAGTCAACTGAGACAGCTCCAGGAGAACCTATTACTAGAAAACAGGTAGAAAGGAGTAAAGCCCTAATGGAATATGAGTTTGAGGCTCTGAGTGCTGCCAAAAGTGGCCCCAGCTCAGCAGCAGACTTGGCAGTTCCTGACTGATCCACACCATAGGACAAGGAGCTTACTTTTGTGAAAACTACTGTCAACCTCCATCCCCAGGAAACCTCAGAGCTTTTATTTTCAGAATTTCTGAAAGAGCCACAATTCTACTCACATTAAGCAGGCAGAGTGAGGAGAGACAGTTTATCCAGAGTACGGCATTTTTTAAGTGACACCATTCTGTGTGACACCTACAAGTTCTTAAAAGTTCTGGCTTTTGTATTGCTGATCCTCCAGCCAGATCTTTGATTCCAAAGATCTACTGTTTATCCAGATTTCTTTTCATCATGAGATAAAGTTCCCACATCTTTAATTTACCATTTGAATAATAAATGCTGCAGGCTTGTTAAGAACCCGTTCAGCTATTATCACCAAACGGGAAAAAAAAGTAAGAAAACAACCCCAAATACAGAAAATAACAGCATCAGGACAAAATGACTGGCTAGGACTATGAAAGTCATCATTCAAAACTTATGGAAATTAATTCAATGTGTCCTGAAAGTTATGGTAATGTATATTTCCCATTACAATGTCTGCAAGTACAAATTATTTCTCTGATAAAAGTATAATCTAAATAAAATTTAGCATGTGTTTTTGTGAACAGGAACAACATACAAATTACATTTTTGACAACTGCATCCAACATGCAAAAGCTCGAGACAGCAGAAAAGAATAGAAACAAGGTAAAAGTGCCTTTGACTGTATTTGACAGGTTGAAAGTAACAAGACAATTTTGCTGGATTTACTCTTTAAAGAGCATATTATACAAACACCTTAATTTTGAGAGCACTTAACCTTCGTTTAAAGGGGGAGAAGATTGAATATTAATGAGATGAGCCTCAGAGTGTTTAATGAAAAGCTGTCTTTTCGAATGCGATCTAGGGTTTTAAGCCTTTGTTAGCAGACATTTGGGTAGAAGGTTTATTTGCCCTGCAAGTGCATTCTATCAGATACACAAAAACGTCCCTAAACATTTGTAGGCACATGATCACAGAGAGTTTTCACTTCATGTTTAAAAATCACTGCTGGAAAAGATAAATTAAATTAAAAAATAACCTCCCAAACCCCCAAAAGTGAGCTACTCCTAGGATCTTCTCAACTGACCCAGATCTTTAGAGTGAAGTTTTCCTTTGCCTAGAAACTAAGTGGCTTTTCTTTTGCTCATTCAGCTGCTAGTTCTGGGAAAAGCCCAAAGAGAAACATTTAGATTGGAGGGGTCTTTGAGAAGATGTGACAGTTGACTGATGAGCATCCATAAAATGACAAAGAATAGTTGTGTGGAGCCGGTGCATCACATCGCCTCTCCCTGGGAAACTAATTGCTCTGAATTGTTAATAGTAACATTATTTTTCTGGCAATCATTTCTTTTGAATACCCAAAATGAGCATGAAACAGCTCCTTTGACCGGACATAAAAGTTAAATGTCCCAATGTTGATCAAATTAACTTCAGCTATGTGACAATGGACTATATTTGTGAGAAAATAATGAAGGGCACAAAGGAGAGCTTTATGCCAAGATTTCACAGTTGTAATGTAAAAATGTTTCTGTTGAACTAGGCCAGGGAACATTTCAATAGGAAAACAGAAGAGCACTGTCACTTTCTTAAAAAAAAAAACCACATTCATTTTATGGATCTGAATGCTCTAGATAATTTCAGGAAGTTTAAATGGCTGGCACACCAAGAAGCACAGTATCAGGCTAACACCTCACGTTCTCGTCCTTCGCAAACTCTCTTCTAATACTTTTTCAGGACCCTGTCCTACACCTACTCGCTCCCTAGCCAGGCTATTAAATTCAGCACAGACTCTTCCTCAGCAAGTATCTAAAAGACATGACTGCTATGGCAATATGATTAATTAAGATGACACATGCACAAGCATTAATTACAGCACATGCATAAAAGACTAAATGAAAATGTAAACTACATTCTCTTTCTTACTCACAGGTACAGCTTAAATCCTCAAATTTAGAAAATACAAAAATACAAGTATTCTGTAAATAGGGATGACTGAACGTGGGAATTATTCAAAATTGGCCTGGAAGGATTTTTTTGACCCACAAAAAATAAACTAGGTGCCCTTATCCATAAAGCAAATACAGTTTTGACTGTATCTCTGTCTATCTGGAACAACAAGACTGACTTCTCAGAAAGTAGTTTGGGTTCACATTAACATTGACAAAGACTCATTTCACACACTTGTCTTCTTAAATGTACATTGCATATGTATTTATAAATATACAAGCAAATATTTGCTTAACACCAGTGTAATTCCAACTGTTTCAGTCTTTAAACAGTCTATCTAACACCACATTTTCTTCACACTTGCTAAATGGCAAATGCTAAAACCAATCTGGCTAAACACATACCACCTAGCTGTCTTTAAGAGCATGCTTCTTACTATATAATTAATTTTTAACATAATTAAAGCTAAACTACTTCAGAACACCATTGTGAGATTAAACCTTTCTACTAATAAAATACATTGTTATGGTTATTAACGGATTCCCTCAGTAGAAAACTTTTAGCAGCCAACCATTCACTTGACACTTCTTCCTTTGTTTTTTCCCCCACTCCCCGTCTCTCTCCCCTTCTTGGCAATTTAGAGATGTTATGCAGCTTTGTGTCTGTATGTTAAAACTTGTAGTTAAAATAATTTTGCAGACATCTGCTTCCCTGGTGATTTTAACAGTTAAATTAATTCATTTGAGCTTTAATTGCAAAGTCTTTTCTTTTCTGCATTTCAAATTGCTGTGATAACTTCTACCTTACATGAAAGGGCTGTACTTAATTCATGTTTATGAAGATGCAGCCTTAACAGAACTTTGCTTTCACTTACTCCCACAGAGACCTAAATCAACTGTGAGAAGGTGTTTCTGTGTCATTCAGTGAAGGTTTAGCTCATTAAACTGTTTTGCTTCTCAGTATTGTTCACTGGGTTTGAACTGCATTGCTGTTAAATGCTCTTTAGCAGTTTAAAGGCTTTAAAGGAAAAGACTTATCAGTCTCTGTTTTTAACAGCACTAAATCTGCATTATTAGTTCATGCAGATAAGGGGATTTAAAAGCTCAGCTTGAAACCTCTCTCTTCTGTATTTATCTGACACTGCATAGTTCCAGTAGCTCAGCTGGAAATGTAGATCTATGAAGCTTTAAAGAGAGATTAAAGCCAAGAAAAGAAGTACTTTTCCCCCTATAGCCGCTCTCACTTTCCCTTTTCCTACTGTCTGAAGAAGTGATGGCAGACAATGGTCAAAGATGGTTCCCAAAACCCTCTGAATGGGGACACTGTTGGTGGTAGCACTCATTCAAAGTGAGCTTCAGTGTATTGTCCTCCCCAATCAGCAGATTAGAATAGAGTTTGCTGGTGGCTGCCAAAAGGTTAGCACTGCCGATGAAAGGGGTTTCCCATTATTCACTGCTCTTACAGAACTCTTTTTGTGCCAGCCAGCCCATCATTTCACTATGGAGGTCCGGATCTGCGGCTGGCTGCTCCCTCAAAATGAACAATTCATCCCAAGGCAAGCTCACAGTAGTAGTGTGCAACCTAAAATCGAAGGTTTTCTTTTCTAAGGACAGGGGAGTTGGGGCAGTTTTTGGCAGTGTCACATTTTAATGATATACCATCATGACGTCTCTGACCCAGAGCTGACACTAATACTACAGTCCTATTACCTTACCCTTGCCAGGGCATCGTGGGAGGTCCAAAGCCAAAATTAACTAATGAAGCACACTGTATGCTGTAAACAAGGGTGCAATAAATAATGCAAAAGGTTCATACAGGTTTGCTGAAGTCCCCTCATGTAAAGTGTAAGAAAAGGAGAGGAGACCAATGGAGACAAGAAAAAAATGAACTAAAAATAGGTCTTTCCCACACTGTTATGTATAACAGAACTCAAAAAATCTGTGTCTTGAACTGTCCAAGAGCAGATCCCGATCTTACTGTGTCTCTGTGCCCAAAATAAGGAACCTTTTATAAACCACTGTATGCTCTGTATTTGCAATCCTTCCAAGTGTCTGCAGTGTCTTCTGAGAATTTGAATTTTGAATTTTGAAAGTGGTACAAGAGAAGATGTACTGGAAGCTTTTTATCCTTGTAGCATCCCAAACAGTGAAAATAAATCCCTATTTTGGAGAAATTCCTACTTAGCCCTCTGCTGGGGTGCAAAGGAAAAGCACTTGTACATAGTGAAAAGGCAGCTAAAATACTTGCCTGTCTTTAAAGAAGAGAACTTACAGAAAGGAATAAAACTTTGGATACAGTGACTGAAAAGGTATTTATAGTCCATTCCACATTTCAGAACCTTTTCCAGTGAAAATCTACATACGGAAAAGTGACAACACTGCCTACACAAAGGTATTTTTCAATTCATAACTTAAATTTTGTTCAGGAGTGTCTTTTAACTTCTAGGTTGGTTGCTGCCAGAGAGGGTCAGGGGAGCAGGCAGTTACTTGCCAGTGTGGAATTCCTCATTGCATTTGCCTTACACAGAGATAGCTGCAAGCAAAGCCAGAAGGTGCACATTGAACCCATCTTTCCTCTCAGCCCCCTTGACCAGGGTTAGAGCTGTGTTGAGCAATGACTCCACAAGAGTCCAAGGCACTGGCTCCCCTCCCCTGCCCATAGCATGCCTCAATGTGCCAGCCCTCAGCACTGGTGTGGCAGCTGCCACTGCTCTGTGCTTCTCAGGCCACGGTGCTCAGTGACCTGCAGCAAATCCAGGCAGCTCTGTGGGGTCTGGCTGTAGAGCTCCAAGCAGGGCACTGCTGCTGGGCACCAGAGACCAGGGCAGGAAAACAGCATATAAAGTGTTGTACTTTTATTTTTCCAGTCTAAGCAGTTTGTTTCCAGCACCATCTCATGACACATATTGCAGCGTATGCCATGTCTGTTTGAAGAGACACTTCAAAGCTCTATTTCTGAGACAAACATGAAGTCACACAGTATTTTTAAGAGAAATACCCATTTACTTTGCCAACATGCTTATACCCATGCAGAAATAAATTTTTCTTACTCAAGAAAAAGCTGTTTCTTTTTATTACTTTATAACTGCTAATTAGGGCAGCTGTAAATTGTTGGGTATTGTATTGTACCACCCATCGGATGAATCTACTCTGTAACACCATAATAAATCATTATGTTATTAATAACAGTGATGACTGCACACAAATGCTATGTTGCTGCTTGAAGAAGATGAGCTGTCTACTGTACACAGCTAGTACACACCACAGGGTTAAATGGAGCTTGTGCCTTATGAAGAAAGGCTGAAAGAGCTGCATTTGTTCAGCTAGCAGAAAAGATGGCTATGGGAGGATTTTGTTGCTGGCTTTATCTATTTGGCAGTTAGAGAAAAGATGAAGCCACAGTCTCCTCAGCCACACACCCCAAAACATGAGTGGTGATGGACACAAAGTGCTTTGAGGGAAATTCTAACTGCAGATTAGTGAGAAAAAAAAATTCACAATTACAGTAGTCAAACACAGAAATGGCTGGCCCACAGAAGCTGCAAATCACAGTGTATAAAGCTTTTCAAAGCTCAGCTGGTTAACCCCCGAACAACCTGGTCTGATGATAAAATCAGCCCTGCTCAGAGTGGGAGGATGAACAAGAGACTCCCAGAGGTCCATTCCATCCCGATTTATTCTCCTGTTCTGTAACTGAAAACACACTTGAATGGCAGCTTTATTAGAGTCTATGTAGACTAAAAAGAAGCTGATCTAACACACACATTTAAAAAATAAACCTGCTTTCTAGTCTACAAGTTTTGGTGACTTCAGAGAGATTCTCCCATCTCAGTAGCTTGGCTTAGAGGAATGTGTCACAAAGTGATCTGTAATTAGCACCATCTAGAAAACTCTGATAAGAAGTGGCTATTTTTAGTTCGCCAGTTAATAATCTCTGCATTTCTCAGTGTGCTTTTTGAAACATATTTTATATACTGCTTACGAACACAGAAGATCAAAAGAGGCTAGTAAAGGCTAATACATACCTATCAAGTACATAGCCAAGAGCCTTATGCCGTATTCCTGAGTAAACCGATGGGCTTGATTCCCAAGCAATTAAATTGGAAGCATCATGGAAAAGATGAATGTTTACCAAGTCAAAGGCACTATGACAAAAAAGGAAAAAAAATAAAATGATTCAGGACAAAAGAAAAAAAAACATTTGTTGCATCAACAAATCATTTGACATAATAATGTTTACTGTGCTGTCTCCTATGTTACCTTAATATAGACTTTCACACGCTGGCAAATTAAGCTGTCATCATCAGAAAATTGTCAAAGTCTATCCCTAAACTTATGACAACTCATCCACACGTAGGACTGAATCTAGGCTTTTGCTTAAACTATGCCTAATATAAAAACAAAAAGCTACTTGTCCATTACAATTCACAGAAATCAAGCAGTACCCTCTCACTAAAATACTGTTAAAACAAAATTGAATGTGTAAACAGAGTTCATAAAGCTGTAGCTAAATATCTAGTAGAACTGCAGCTTTGCAATAAACAAAATGAAGAGCTATTGACAGGAGAATTTTACTGAGTTTCAAGACTAAATCCTATCATTCCAACTCCTTACCTGTCCCTGTGTGAAGAATGCCAAACAGTTAAATCATATTGGCTTTGCATTACTAGTCTTGTGCACAGACATCTCCCGTATGAGAACTCCGTGTGGAGCTTGAAAACAACAAGGAAACAACCCTCACATTCAAAAAGGAGTTTGTAGCCTGCCAGCAAGAACATAGGAACACTTTGGCAGAGAGAGACATCAAGCAGAAAACCCAAGCTGTGCACAGGGATATTCCCCAGATCATGATGGAGTTAGTGAACAGATTTGGATACAGCAAGTAATGGCAGCTAAAACAGCAAATGCACAACTAAGACACACAGGTCACCACGCAGCTGATACAGAGGCCTTTCCCAAAGTACTGGTGGGCTTTTATGGCTACAGGGAGCAGCATATCTTGCTGAATGATAGAGTGATGATTGAGTAGTCTTACTAACCTTCTTGTTAAGACATGTAACTACGAAATATAATCTGAAGACGATGGCCTGAGAGGTCCATTCCTGTCTGAAGGATGGACAGAAAGAAATAAAGCGACACACCTTGTCACAAACTCATCTCTTCTGTGAAGTTACCTATTATCCATTTCCACCTGCCTTTATTCTTAAAACTTCCTAATGAAGGATCTTTCACCTACAATTTCCCTGTCCTTAAATGAAAACATTCATCATTACCTATTTTCCTGAAAATGAAACAGATTTCCTTCCGCCCTTTCTGCAGGGCACACAGACATCAACCAGTCACCCAGACATGGCCAAATTTATTTCAGCTCCTGCTCAAATACTCCTACCATTCGTGACTCTCCTGTTCTTTTCACAACTTACCTAAGACACAGCACTCTAACCAAGAGTAGCCTATCAAAGGCCTTGCAGCACTCAAATACTTATCGTACCTTCCTTGCTTCATGTCCTTCACATGAGGTACTTATTAAGACATCTTGGGAAGATAATAATGAACCACATTCAATTTCTTCTCCCTTGATCCTTTTCTACAGTATAGGTAACGAGTCCGTTATTCCCCATGTTGTATTGATGGGTTTTGAATTCTCTTCTTGAAGTGCAATGCTTTGCACTTCCCTCATTTTAACTGCACGATCCCATTTTCTCTAAAATATCAAAACAACTTTGGCTGCTGATTCCAACCTTTGACAGATTTGCAAACACACCCAAGTTGGGGTCATACCTGAATTTTATAAATGTATTCTCTATTCTGTTCTCCTTACCAAATATAAACTCTATGTGTTCTCTGTATTTAAGACTATAATACATTTAGGGCACTGCCTTGCACCTACTAACACAGTAATACTAAGAACTATTGGAACAGAAATAAATACCACCCCTGCCCATATTCAAGACACACATGTAGTTATGTAGTTCTCTCTGTTTTTGTTGTTTTTCTCAAAATGAAATCTCTTGAGCATCCCAAGGTTCTTTAATTATTTGGCCATGATAAAGATAAGCTAATGAAGAATAAGAGATGTGAGAAAATCTGGATTCCCAGAGGAACTGACCTGGGCCATATCACGGAATCACAAAGAAGAGAAAAGAGGACAATCCTCTGAAATCTTTCAAGGTCATTTTTTTTGTTGTTTTTGGAAGTCCTCTGCTTTTGGCATGAAGTACCTTCAATAATGATGTTTTCCTAGGCAGGGAAAATTAATAGCTCCCTCAAGGATTCACGCAGAAGTATTAACAGGTCTCCTGGCTATGTTTTTATTAAACTATTAGCATGTAGAAATGTATAAACCAAAAGTCATGATTATGAAAGTAGCCAGAACTTTGTTCAGATGCACATAGATTAGGTTTAAGTCATACCACGAACAGACACATTGTGCACTTGGACCTAATGCGGTGTATTTTTTAACCCCCTGTATTTTCTATAATATTTCACTTCAGTCTCCAAAAGTTGTTCACAGTAACTTGCTCATTCAACATCTCATTAAAAACATCCAAGATCTTGTTAGATGATGTGGATCATAATCGCACACTATTCCAGAGACAAAACTACCACCATAGCTCACCTGAATACAGATCAGGAAAAGCTGTAAGCCTCCTTATTCCTACTTCCCAAGGTACCCTTGGGGAACATAAGCATAGTATATTATCTGATCAGAACATCTAGCTACAGACTACTACTTCCAAGAATTCTCCTTTTTAAATATCAACCTGTAAGAAGATATTTCCTTTAAATCTATCTCTGAAGAACATTTTTTTTCTTGGAAAAACCCTACAATTAAATTAACGTTTTGGTTTTTTTTCCTGCAAAGAGGATATCCAAGAGGATAAGAGAGACAAAATCTGTAAAAGTCATGATGCAGGAGGAAAGGCCAGATTAGCCATCGGTGCTAAACACCCACTTCTGCAGATCTCTGCTACTGGGATCACATACTATGTCACATGGATCTAGAAAAACTAACCTACAATATCCTTCAGCTGTGTGCCAGATTTACGAGTCAAAAGTTTGCAAGAGGACAAAACCTGTTGCTTTTTCATTTTTCACAAACTGTTTGCTTAATGTAATAAACATGCCCATCCAAACAAACAAGACCACTGCTCATCACTCAAAAATCAACCTGTGTGAACATTCGCCAGATTTTAAAATCCAACTTAGAATTCTAAGACATGAAATGAGCACAGAAGGGAAAAAGCAGTAGAAGCCAGAACTTCAACTAAATAGTAAAAAAGTATGGCCAGATTTCTCGGCAGGACTAGAGAAACCTGAACCACCTGCAGGTTTCTTGAGTTCTCCTTTGTAAAGATGAGGAAAATTTTCAAGCTCCTTCCAGTACAATGTTTTCCACAATCAGCTGCTCACCTCAGCAGACACTACTACTATGAGTGTTATTAAAGTTAGTACTTTCAAACACAGCAAATAGCTTCAATGAGAAGATACATCGCTTGTCAATGATAGTAGGCACTGCTTTTCCCAAAGGCTGAGGTCTAGCCTGTAACACCCTACTGATATGCAACTTCTGTTTTTCAAGTTGTCTGCTCCTCTCAGCTCCCACCTCCCTAGGTTACTGGATGATCCCAAGAGCAAAAAAAAAATGTTTGTTTCTTCTACATCTTATGAGGAACTCTCCCTGCACTAGTGATAGACAGGCTACAGGAGCTCCTTTGCTCAGCAGGATGTCCCCTCAGCAGCCCATGAGTGCACACATACGCGGCGTGCCACTTGCTCCCTTCCACCCCTCCATCAAACCCTGCTAGCAAGTGCTGGGCTGCCAGGTGCTTTATTCTGCTCTAGGATCAAAATAAGCAACCTCACAGAGAACATAACTATGCCTGGGGATTAAAATGGGAATCCTGATCTGAATCTGACAAATAAAAAGTTCTGTTTCAGTAAAAGTAATAGAGTAGGAAGTGGCTTTAAAAAGCTACATTTCTGAAAGGCTAGACTGCAGTGGAAACTGGACTGTGCTTAAAGGGTTCAGAAAACACTGTGTTTCCTCAGAAATCCCAGAGGCAAGTGCTGCATATACCCAGGCACAGCTATCTGACCCATGAGAGATGCTGCAGAGCCTCAGCTGTACCAGGCATAATGGGGAGCAGCAGGGGAGAGACATCTTTAGACACCTTTAGCTCCACACTGGGACTCCTGTGGCCTTTGTCACAGACACCAAGCTTTCTTGATCATGCTCGACTATGAGGTTGCTTATGACTCGAATCATCCCAGGCTAATTGCACATACACGTGAATTTTAACATCACATTTTGTTATGCCTCAATACAACTTACTGAGCATGATGTGCTCAAGAAAGACTAAAGCAAAGCAACTGGTTTGGAACCAATCCATTCCATGAACAGATCCATCTATACATAAGATTACCTTCTCTGAAGTAGTTTTTAACAAAAACATATGTAATACACACATAAACATTCACAACTGAAAGAGGCAACTTACCAGTCAGTAATACACCATCTTGTTCGAATGAAACCTTTTCTGGACCACTTGCACTGAAAAATAAGCAAATAATCAGTCACCTTAAGTAAAAGATTACTACAAAAGTGAGAACAGAGAACAAACTATAACAAAGTTCATGCATATGCTCTAACTAATAAGCGCTCCATACCAACTGAGGTACCTGGAGAACATATTGTCTCTCTTCTAAATCACGGAATTATTTGTATTTTTTGTCCCGTGGCAGTTATAAACTTACATGTAAAAATTAATATAAATCCTGGTAGCTGTTTATAGATAAATGACAGTCAATTAGGAGAGCTTTACAACCACATCTGTGCTTAGCCTAAACCAGCAAATTCTTACTGCCTGTGTACAAATGTCTTGGCTTCTTTGTAATTTTACCTGATCTGTAAAATGTCATCAGAGATTTACATCAAATTAAAATGAATGAGGTCTGCCAGAAAGCTATTTCTCCTGCTGAGCCAACCCACCCAATATTTCTATAAAAGTTAAGAGGAAGTTAAATAATGGTAAAACATTACATTTATCACAAGTGCAAGGTCCACAAGAAAGCCACAAATTAGCTCATGCCAACACATGGCACTTAGGACACAGCAAGAGGATTTTTTCAGCACCACTCCTAAGCCACTGACATAAATTACAACCTCCCACAAAAAGACATGATTCTGCATCCTATTTATCCACTGTTAACAATGAATGTGGGGCTAGGCTAATGTTCTCTGGTAGTGAATATTGCACCAGACAGGCCTAAATAATGATGCCAATGATTTTGTAGCAAAAGACTGCGACTCCTTATTAGGAATGAAGTGCCAGCCACAGCAGAGCATCCCCCCTGTTTAGGGCTATTGCTTTCCTAAGCCTGTCCATAGGCACTGCCTTCGGAAGACTCTTGCTGGATGTTACTTATGTGCCTCTCTATGAACAGACAGTCCTCATGAAATTTTAAAGCTCCAAATACTGCTGAGATAGCGAAGTGCCTCACAAAACCCAAATGGTTTGTTTTCTAATCACCCTTCAGATAACAGTTACCTATCTCCCACCTCCTCCCCTCTTCAGGCACAAACATGGTAACCATAACCAAAACCAATCAGACAGAACACCACCCCTTCCAGAGGGCCTCTTTCCTACTGGGCTTCTCCTTGCATTTAAAATATGCTTATAAAGGTGTTAAAGTGTTCGCTGCACCGAACAGTAGCTTATTCTTCAAAACCTATTTACTGATAATGCAGTTGTTCTTATCTATCCAAACCCAGGAAAATGTGCAAAGTTACTTGCACAGTTTATTTCATTGATTGCACTCAACTTCAGAGCTTGCAATGTTATGGACTTTGGATTTTTCCTAAACTCCAGCTCTACTGAGAAAAACTTTGTGATGATTGTGAAAAAATATCTACTTTATTGTAAATATTTTCTTTTTCAACACTGAAAAATAATCTCCTTGGTAGATCCAGCAGTTACTCTGGTTAATCAGAGAATGGCTGGCTGGAGAGCCAACACACCAAATCTTCCTAACAGCTCCCATGGCTGAACTACAAATACCATAATCCAGTAAGGTCTCTTCTACTCACAGGCTCTGTGATGATCATGACAGCACAGTTACAAGCTGAGATCTGGCAAAATGTCAACATTTATTCAAAAGCAAAACAATGACGAAAAAGTTAAATGCTAAATGCATTAAAAACTGGCGTAAATCTAAACTGAATCAAAACAGGGAAGCTCTGTCATTTCACTCCTAACAATAATTATGTTGAACTTTTAATTAATAACTGAAGAACAATATGTAGAATTTAAATATCTTCACCCAAGCTGTCATTTTTCATTTGCTATTTTTCTCTTCGGCAACGTAATAGTACTTCAAAAGATGTAACGTTAGAACAGGGCCAACTAGATCATGCTGCTTAGAGCTAGCATGCTCAGTTGCCTTTTAAGCATCTCCAAGGATTGCAATTCCACAACCTATCTAGGCTCCTCTTCTTTTGTTTACCCACTGGGATATCTCTCTGACGAGGAGAGGCTGCGGGGCCTGGAGCTGTTTAGCCTGGACACCCTTAACCCTTATAAATACTTAAAGAGGATGGCTGCCCAGAGGATAGGGCCAGTCTTTTTTTCTGCAGTGCCCAGTGACAGGACAAGGATTAATGGACTCAAGGTTCCACTTGACACCAGGAAAAACAACTTTGGTGTTGAGGTGAGGGAGCCCTGGCCAAGGCTGCCCAGGGAGGGTGTGGAGGCTCCTTCTTGGGAGGTTTCCAAACCTGCCTGGACACATTCCTGTGTCCCAGAGAGAAACCCACTCTAGCAGGGGGTTGGGCTGATGAGCTTTAAAGGTCCCTTCCAACCTCTGGTTGCACTTGCCCTTTTGAACGTCAGGAGGTTTCTCTCTGCCCAACTTTCAGCCTGTGCAGATCTTGCTGAATGGCAGCACATTCTCTGGTGAACCAGCCACTGCTCCAGTTTTGTGTCATCAGGGAACTTGCTAAGGGTACATTCTGTTCCCTCCTCCAGGTTGTCGATGAACATGTTCAATATGACTGGCCCCAGAACCGACTCTGGTGGAACCCCACTGGCCGTGGGCCTCCCTCGAAGGCCTTGCTAAAGTCAATGCATACACCATCCACAGCACTCTCCTTGTCCATACAACTGATCATCTAGGGAGATTTGGTCCATTGCCTTCCCATGACTGAGCACAGGCCACCTGGGACTCTCCTTGAAAACGGCTGTGGCATTTGTGCTTTCCCAGCCCTCAGGAACCTCTCCCTTTGAAGAAGGCAGTGAGAAGCCTCACAATGACATAAGCCAGATCAAATTCTCTTCTGAATGTGCCCTGCCTGCTGCCTCAGGCTCATGCATGTAGAATTAGCTTCAAGTTTTGTTCCAGCAATGTGGATGGGATCAAGAGTCCTGTTGTCTATCATCATTCACCTCTGCAGGAGGCCATTCCACAGGACTTTATTCTGACACAAGCCAATCAACAGGTATTTGCAACACAATTTGTATTTCATGACATGGTAAGATACAGAATTTCTTATAGTAACTTGGCATTTTCTCACAGGTACACCATGAATATTGGTTTTAAGGCTAGTAGTATGTATTAGAGGCTAGTTTGCCAAAAATTTAGTCAGTGCAACTGACATTCTGACACCTCTCTACTGGAAGTCCGTAAAAAAAATAAAACTCAGAACTTGAGAACCTGTAGTTTCATTCTGCTAGCTTTTTCTTTGTGAACAGAGCCTCTCAAGAGATCATGCTGACCTTTTAAAACCTCTAGAACCACCACCTACATAAATAACCTCTGCTACATCGGGTAAAAGGACCTCCAGACAACATTAACATGAAGAGAGAGGTTATAGAGGGCTAATGTCAAAAAGCACTGTGAGCAATAAGTAATGCACACAAACCATGATTGATAATGACTAGCACAGAGCCTTAATTCATCTTTTCTCCATCATTTTACTGAGAGGGACCATATCAAATTAAATAGTGACCCAGCAAGGGTTTATTCAACCATATAAAGCAGGGGCATGAAGGAAAGACATATGAAAGTGGCAATGACTGCAGTGTAATTGCAGCTGCTTAAAGGAACACAACAGTGAAGAAGAACACAGGAAATCTTGTACAGGAAGCAGCTGAATAGTGAGCAGCGAGAAAAACTGAGGCACTAAGTGATGTTCAGCACAAAGAGACCCACGCTGCCGCAGTGAGAACAGCTCCTCAAAGCCTCCTGCAGGAACCTGTGTCCCATGTGCTCATACTATACTCAGTGTTTAACTAGCCAAGAAAAGGTATGTGTATTAACACAACTTTCCACATAAACCACAAAAAAGTGTATTTCCTGCTCTGCAATTGCTACTTTTATTTATTATTTCTTTATGTTAGTTTACAAAACTAAAGAATCGACTTTCTTGTGGTTTTAGGAGTTTGTATACGAACTGTTCAAAGTCCCTTTCTAATTTCCCTGTGTTTCAGCGTAACAGCCAGATTCAGCCTTTGAACACTGTCAAGCATTATAACAGCACTATCAATCATATTTTTGCTGCTAAAGGTTTTTAGAAGTCATTGCATGAATTTAAAAGCCTGCAGATGAAAATATCAATGGTGCTCATAAAAAAACCCACCACATATAGTGAGAGCATAGGAATATGAGGTCAATCTATCTAAAGACAAAGTCTGTTATTAAGTGTAATAATTTAATTGATAATTTGCTTTTTCACATAATGCTTTCATTACCCTTTATTTACAAGAAAATACAGCCTTAAGAATGTAGTAAGAATATATCTATTGGAAGATGACACTGAAGTATCTGCATATAATGTAAGCAAATATAAGAAATATGCAACAAAAGCTACACTTGCTCCACTTATTTTTACATACAAAACCATTGGATCATAATTATTGTCAACTTCTTCCTAGACACATCACCAGTAAAGTAGTAACTGGTAGCTGGACACCATTTCCTCACATAAAGTTCTTTTGTCAGACATAAAGACAATAACGATGCAACTTCTGAAAGAAAGATCAACTTAAGTATTCATTTGTAAGAAAGATGTAAGTTATCAGAAGGCCTGTGGAAGTAATAGGTGTAACTATGGTGGGACAGACGTTTCCAGGGTCCCTTTTTCATCTGTGAGATAGCTTTGAAGGACCGAGTGGATAAAGGTGAATACAGGAGCAGTGATGTGAAGTCAGAGGGACCTGACCCTGCCAGCAGTTGAATTGTAATGCTGCAATCTAGATCATGGTCAAAAATTGCTGAAAACGATGGTGTGTGTGTTTGAAAGCACAACATGGACAACCAGCCTGTTCTCACACTTCATATCCACTGCCAGAGATACAATATTTTGTCTATTTTACAAGGCACCTTATTTTTTGTCTCCCGTATGTCACTAAACTCACTAAGCATGTGAATCTGCTTTAGTAGGGGGGTTGGACTGAATGGTCTCTAAAGGCTCCTTCCAACCCTGACCATTCTGTGATTCTGTGAACACTTAAGTCTATAAGAACTTCCTTTGGAACAGCAGAGCTTAGAGTTGACTGAAGTATAAATGATGGACCTAAGTTTTAGACACCCAACCCAAAATACGATAGTAACTCTGCAGCTCATTTCACTTTTTCTGGGAACACAAGAAGTCATTAGAAAACTTGTTTTATAAAATTGCCATTAAATGAAGATAATTACAGTTGTAAAATTTATACTATTAAGGTAAGCAGCACAGTGACAACATGACACAAAACTGCCAAGAGCAAGGTTACATGACTTGTCCCAAAACAACAAAATCAGAATCTCAGTCTCAGTGTATTTGCTGCTGTGGTCAGGACAAGCCTGATCACATTCTCTTCCAGTAAAGATTTTCTGTAGGTCTTACCTACACAGCTAAATTGTATTATTGTTGGAGCATATGAATTAAAATAGTTACCAAAGAGACAGAAGCCTGATGTTTTGGGCATTTTACTTGGCTCAAGTACAAGCCAGCATAGGAGACTGGGAAGATTCTTCAGCACATGCTGGATAATGATACTCAGACTAGGCTGAATGAAGTGAGGACACCTATGCCTCTGTATCATAAAATGACAGTTGTTTTGTCATGCAATTTGTGTATGCTCACACCCCAACCTGTAAACTACCTTTAGATACTAATAACTTGAACATTGAATTCCTTTATCTTCAATAAATAATTCACTTATTAGTAATTTGTCTGTCTAACATTAGAAATGGAAAAGTTACTAGGCTTTGGACCTAATGCAGCCCAGTAATTGACCCACTGCTTAACACCTTAAATATAAAAATGTCATCCTTCAGCTTGGATACATACAGATTGCAGCTGAACAACATGCCTGACATACCTGAGGTCACGGATGTGCTTTAATTATTTCCAAATACAGTATTTGGAAAGAAGGACATTTTTGAAACTAGATTTAAGTAACTATAGCCTGGGAATGAGGAAAGAGAAAACTGTTTCTTGCTGCAGATTTCGAAGCAGCAATCTTTATTTTGACTTGGAGTCATTAGCTGATCCACCATATGTAAGCTAGTGGAAAACAGGTAGAGATGCTACATATCATGTGCACGCTCTCCGAGAGATATCTACATCTTAAAATAGGAAAAAAAAAATCCTACTCTGAATCCCAGAAAGGGGATACCACATCATTCACCCTACAGTATTAAGACTCTCCTCAGATCCTCGGTTAATAGGATTCCTTTAGCCAGCAGATGGATTGTGAATACAGGCAGTTTCATCTACTAAAAGACAACATAAATCATCATTGAGAAAGGAGAGACCGCAGTGAGGTTATCACCATACAGCCTTCCCCATGAAAGGTTTGCATTAAAGCATTAGTGAAATTAATTCATCTTTCATAAGAGCTTTGAGCAGTATCTGTGATCTATGATAACAACCAATTTCTCACTATGGGAAAAAAAAAATTACTCAGGCCTGATAGACTACACAAATCTGCTTTTTTTTAAATGGCCTAACATTATCTGGAGTGTTGCTCCCAGAGGCATCATTTGAGTCTTATGCCTAGCCAAGAGGACCCATAAATCAAGACAGAAAGTTTTGTTAGTTTTATATGCAGTGGGCTGTAATTATTTTGAATTGCATTATGCCTCAATCATTGTAATTACTTTTAGATCATCCTTAAGCAGTAGTAATAAAAAGAAATCAGTGTTAAACCATTTCTCACACAAAACATTGTAATTGTGATAGGAGAAGTCTGGCTAAAACACACAAGAGCACCTAAATGCCACGTTTGGACACATCTGCTGCTTGTGCATTCTGCTGGGTCAACTCAAATTTTTGAAATACACATTATTTTGTGGTCGTTTATTGAGCATCGTTATTACCAACACTTGTCTAGGAAGAAAACAGGTGATAACAAGACTAATTTTAGTTTTAAATATAGGAACACATACATGAGAACCAAAACTACGTGACTGTTGCTTTTTGATGTTGCTGTCCTCCCGTGTGCTTGAGAGACTCTTTGGTCTTCAGTCCAAAACCGAAAACAGCATAGTGTAAAAATCACCCCAATTATTTTCTAACTTTCCAAGTCACAAGAAAAACGTGCTGGACTATGCTAGGCTGCATGCCAAATGAGCAGAGAGAGTCACAGAACTGTAAATATCAGTGCTGCTATTATCTGCATTGCCGTAGTCCTGGAAAGACCATATCACATTCCACTCCGTGTGAAGCTATGAAATAAAATGGGTGAATCCTCCAGCCTGTTACACAGCTCTTGCTGCAGCACTGGTATAAAGAATTGTGCTGTGTGCAGGAACAGAAATAAACTTTCAAGGTGCTTCAGGGATTAATTCATATCTTAGTTGGGAGTGTTTGTGGATTTTCTCTTGTCCTACTTGTTTTTTCTCCAGGTAAATAGTATCCCTGACAACACCAGAATACTGTGCCTTCTCCTCAGTAAAGTAACTTATTATAATGAATGGGAATGGAAGGAGTCAGATCCTCAAAAGGCATTGCCTCTTGTGTTCTGGACCTAATAGTCCTGCACCTAAAGCAGTGTGGCAGTGTGTACCGAATATTGAAGCTATTGCTCCCAACACAAACATGGGAACAATTGATCCCTGAGCACCCACAAGAAATGAACACAAAACAGTGTGGGAAAGCCACTAGACGGAACCATTTCGCCAAAAGACTGTGAAGAATTGTTCATGTAAGAGGCAGCAATAAACGGTGCTGAACAAGTTACAAATTTGCCAGTCTCACGATGAAACAACAGTAGTAAAATAACGATGGAAATAATTCTTCCTGGATATCAATGAACAATCCATAATTTGGCCTGTAGCTGTTAAGTGCTATAACAGTGCTTACACGCTGCTGTTTGGTACTCATAGTATTACAATCAAATCACTCTCCAGTGCTCTTTGCTTCCTACTGACACTGTCAATCATCCATACTGCTACAGTTTATTGCTGATGGAGGGGAAAAATACATATCTGAGTAACTGCCTCAAGTTCCATCAAAATGACATAAAACAGAACTTTGCAGAAGTATTTAAGATGTTTATTCACAGGAGGTATGAGCTAGTGAAATTGTGTCAAAGGCAGTCTCCTTTCCAGTATAAGGGCAGAGAATATAAAAATAAACAATTTGGCATCGAAGTAAAGAAAAAGAATAACCTGCATCCCATCAAGCCTGTAATTATGCAATGCTCTTCCAAATATGTATGTACTATGTAAAGATCTTTAAGTGTGTGCATTTCCAAATTAACTTTTGAAGTTTATTTAGTTTTTCCTTATATTAAATCTGTAACATGCCTGTTTGATCCACAAATGTTACAGGAATTCAACAAATTCATTTGCTTGGCTTTAACATGTTTTAGGTGTCCTTAAGAAATTAAAAGTGAGCTAATTAAAGCAAACATCAAAGTGGAGAACTGCAGGTAAAGACTGCACTTGCAGGTGCAGTGGAAGAAAACCCTCAGTTGTGCTTGTGTTTCTGGGTTTGACGAGACCTTCAACTTGCAGCAGTTCCGAGCTCTTAAGAGCACCATAAGAAAGATGAGAGCATGAGGGCAGTGGCAGAGGAAACATCAACGTGATTTCAAGTTATGTGTATTCTTGCACCACTAAGAAACCACCTTTTCCCTACATGCTTGCTGTGACAGCAGTAGTGCCTTGCTGCACTGAGCAGAAAGCAATATTGCTGCACCCATGACTACAGACCACTGCTCCTGAACACATCCAAAGTTGTGCCTCACTCTGCCAAGGAGCAAGCCACCCTGAAACAGTCTTGCAAATAGCACTGTGCTATCTCTTTGGCTTTAAATGTGCCAATGAGGCTTTTCATCACTGCCTCCAGCATATTTCCATCGATGAGCAACCGACTAAGAAACAAGTAAAAATCAAGACTCAATGCTGGCCTTAGCTACACTACTGAGAGTAGCTACTCAAGTCAACTCAAGTCATCAGAGCAAATCAGAATCAAACCTAATATTTGAGAGCACTCCATGGATTGTACATACCTCGGGGAAATAATCCTGTGGAAACTTCTCTTTTTCCAGCATGGGTGTGCTTTCTAAAGTGTCTGAGTAGATCTCTTTCCCAGTAACCTTTTTATACTTCTTAGCTAGGGAGAGACACAAATAAAAATTAACATACATCTCTTTAAAGTTATAAGCAGTTTACAGCATTCATTGGCAAAGCAGTGACATCTGCAAAGGATGTGTGGTAGGGTCTTAGCAAACATACTTAAGCACTGAGCTGTTCTGGGGGTAAAAACAGACACCACTGAACCATGTACAAATGCTTTTGCTTGTACCACACATCTTTAAGCGATATCCTGCTGCGTACTGTTATTTTTACTAGTCACAGCACTGTGAAGTTTTGGAGCTCTAATTATGAACTAATTCTCTGTACACCCTTGCATTCAAATTTTCTGGCGTGGTTCTTCCAGGAGATGTCTGCTTGTGTCCTCAGCTGGCATCCAGCAACCGGATAATTAGCAGGAAAATTAATTAATGCAAAACACTTTAAGGTGAAAAATGTTACTTATGAGTAGTGATTATCTGTATGTTTTATCTAGCAACTCTCTTTTTCAGATTTTAAGTCTACCTACCTAAGCAATAACTGATGCACATCTGTAACATGTTATTAATCACATCTTTTACCCATTGAACAAGTGCATAGTCATTCATTTAGATCATGCCAGGATTTTTTCTTTTGCTTTAAACCAATATTGACAACCACTGACATGTGTCAGCCACATGTAAATGGTCTGCTGGGCTAGCTGTGTCAGACTTTTGTCACTCCAGAACTGACCTACTAATGCTGGTGGAACTCCTAATGAAAGACAAGCTAAGCACAAGTTGAGCAGCTCATTCCCTTTGTGGAATTGACCTGAGGTAGACTTGGTTTTAAATAACAATTGTCTCTGCAAAGAAAGGTGACATCCTCAGGTCATCCACTGGATTGACTCAAATACCACAGCACCCTGACACAAAGCAAGAAATGTGAAAAAAAAAGTACTTGTATGAACAAACTGAAGATTTTCCCTCAGGAACCTGAGAGTAGCAGAGAATACACTGCAGCAAAACAAAGTGGTTTACTAAATGCTATAGAACAGAAAACTAGAAACCATGTCATAAAACAGCAATGGGAACAGCCAATGAAATTCAGAAGCAGCAATGCAAAACATGATAAAAGAAGTTCATTTTCTACTTAATGTATTATTTTGCTGGGCAATTTACCATACCAGACTGCCACTTGAGCAAGATTTCCCACAACACTGGATATACAGAACTATTTAAACATGTAGCACTACAACAGAAAACATACTTGCAGGGACAGAGAGGATAGCTGTCAAGCTTCAAGGCCTAACCTAAACAGACTCCTGAGGTGCAAAACTGCATCATAGCAGCTTATCACAGGATTTCCTCTGGGTCTCTGCCATGGTTGGAAACAGTTACCAGGCCAGACAGAACACTAGTCTGATGTGGTACAGCCATCCATGCATGCAGGGGTGGAAATGACTTCAATTCTGCCAACGTCCTCACTACCTATATGCCAGCCTCCATTAATCAAGAAGGTAACGTAAATAGCCAAGCTTCAGTTGGGTGTTCCTTAAATCAATTAAGTGACTGAAAATAATGAAAAAACCAGAAGAATCAGATCTTAGGGGAGAAAGGCATTTCTTTTTTTTCCGTATTTCCTCATGAAATGTTCTGTGGCTACCACGCAGCTCAGTCAACTCCATTATTTGTAGAGTCACTTGAAAACTGTTTAGAATTTAAAAAAGAGTCTTGTTTTTGAATGGTCTTCACTGATAACAGGCCTTCTGCATCACTTCTCCTGAGCAGATTATTTCAAACCAAGAAAGTAAAAATCTTGCTCTGGGAATATGCAGAAAATGAATTGGACTCACTTCATTCAAATCCCACGTAAGCTGTTCTGTTACCCTGTAGCCACTCACCTCTTTCAGATTATCCATTTCTGGCTATCAGCACATGAGTTTGACATGGGCACTATGTTTTAAAAAGAGACTTAGTGGTAAAGGACACCACATTCCAAAGTTTTTAATGAACGTTTACATCATAGGCAGAAATAGCACAGACCTTTCAGCCTTAACAATCAATCTATAGAGCTATACAGCTCATGAACAAGTGGTTCTACTTCTTGACCCACTTTATACTTGGTCTCCCCTCCTGATCAGAGCAATGCATTGGCATGACTAAAGGTGAGAACCTGACCTAATTTCCCAAATTCCTGGCACAGGAATCTAGGCAGCTATCTTACAGCTACTGTTTAGCTGAAACTACACAACTGGATTGAGTTTTGACTAGGAATGCACAAGAGAAAAACTCAGAAATAACTATTATTAAGAGCCTTGAGCTGCCCAGTTCTGTAACCAGATATCTGGTGAAAATACCAAGCAATACAAAGCCTTGTCACTTTAAGTTGTCTAGATAAAATATTCTATATAATATGAGGAAGCATTTACTGTAATGTAGCAATATCTCTTCAGGGAAAAAGAAATATTATTACATGCCAGTCACTTTGAGATCTGGCTCCTGCAGGAAGACTAAACAAATATCCTGATAAACTGATGTGGCATCATTCTAAGTAGATCATGGATGGATGTACCTCTTTCAGTAAGTTTAACAGTGTCAGCAAAAAGATCCTGATTGTTCAGGATACAGAAAACATTTGGCAGAACTGGAAGAACTGAAGTCTCGTGCGATGAGAACCTAAATAAAAGGTAGCACTTGGCAGAAACCTGCAATTCCTTTACGTGACTGCTGAGAAGCAAATGCAGGAGGAAAGATGCACGCCTTCTCATGTACCTTCAAGTAAAACCACTTCTACACTATTTCTGATTTCACACCAGAGAAAATGAGATTCTTTCTGTAAATCACGGTGGGAGATTGAGACCAGTCTGATACCCCAGCCAGCAAACCCCTTTGTGGGATGATAGCCCTTCAGAACAATAGGTCAAACTGCAGACAAACTTCTGGGCTCTTGACCACTGTACAAATAGTCTAAAACCTTCTATGCTGTAGCAAATACTTGAGGCTGTAGGAGAAAATGGTTCTCATTTTAAAACTCACACTGAAGACCTGACACAACCTTTCTTTTTCCCAAAGACTGTATTCTGTCACATGCAACTACGCAGTGAATTCTGAAAAGACACAGTAATGTTCCAGGAACATTGAATTGTATACAAGCACCTATTCTTTGCATGCTTTTGAGGAGAACCAGAATTTCATGATGATTTTTGTGCAGAGAACATTTGTATCCATTTGGATTTTCCCTCTGATTTAAGAGCTTAATACACTGTGAAAACGTCAATAGTCATGAGAGAAGAGGTAAGTTTTACATTTCCTCTGAAAGATGGGTGCCTTTGGGGTCATAATTTACAAACACTACACTGGGAGACTGATTCTGCTCTACATCAAGTAAAGAACAGGTGACTTATAACACGGCTTCAGTGTAGCATCTGCTTTCCTTGGATTTTTATTAAGAGTTTCTTCTTTCCAACTGATGACTGGGTCAAACACATTTATGTGCATGGTACACATCCCATCTGGCTTTGCTAAGGTTTTACCAAGCAAAATGAAGTACTAAACATTTAAGGCATTTGTTTTCTGTAACAGCTATTTACTTACTTCTTTTATATTGATTATTTTTCCCCACACTTTTTGTTTTCTCACTTTTTAAAACTTTTACATCTTAAGAGCCATACAGTAGTGAATAAGCTGACAATCATTGGTTAACAAACCCAAGAAGCTCCTCTTTCCCTCAAACAGTTGTCGTTTCACTCTGATGCCACTCTGATGCAGGACATCTCTCATCTATGACCAGAAGGAGGGAGCTTTTGGTGGAATTCAGAGTGAAACTGGTAATTCTCCAGTGCTGGTGTGATGAAGCTTCAGGGTCAGGAATTAGATGTGCAGATAGAATTCACATATCACCCATACACAAAGCCATGGGCATGGTAAAATGAATAAACAGTTCTTAACAGTAGACCAGGAGGCCGCTCCTCCAATGTTCTACGCTGTACACAGTTCATCTGATACTACTACTGTTACTTAGTGTCAGAAATACTGTTCTAGTTTGGGAGAAATACTAGGTATGACCTCGTATTAGAAGTCCCTACAACACTGATGGGTTTTCCAGTACAGTCTCTCAGAAATAAAATCTGCTCTCAACTGCCTATGGTATCATAGCTAAATTTTTCCTCCAGTGTTGAAACCAACGATGACAGGAGGACTTATGTTGGCTAAGTGTTGAATTGCTATGTATGTAGAACTACTGTTAAAGTATTTCAGGGAAGGAAGATCCTGTACCCTCAGTTACACAAGCAGAGAGAATCTGTCTCTACCGAGTACTAAAATAATTAATCTATATAACAAAGACAATTAGTTCACTCCATAGTTATCACCATTTAAACAGTGTTTCAAATTAATGAGATGCTAGATGTAATACTAATGTGATTCAGCTCAGTAAGCTAAATGAAGCTCAGAAGATTTTTGCAGTTAATATGCAGACTGTTCTGTACTGAAATAACATAAATTTTTGTATAACCTTTTCTATACACACCTCAAGAATCATTTTCTACGATATTTCTAATAGTCAATGTACATAGTCTAGCATTACTTTTAACTTTCTGAGATTTAGCAAGACCTCTAACCTGATGAGTCAACATAGGTTAAAAACAATCACATCCTCCTACTGACCTAAAGTAATTTCTGCTGTAAATCTACCTCACCTGCTTTGCAAAATGACCATCGCTGGATAGTTAAGGTTTCGGTCCTATATCTGATCTACATGGAAGAACCTTGTGGCCATTCACAGTTCTTTTGAAATTATCAGGGATCTCTGTGGATCCAAAGGTCCATCTGCAAGGGAATGATTAATGCACCAGTTTTCAACCTGTGGCTAGTCCACTGGCTTCTTCTAAGACATCTATAAAAGCTTAGAAAAGTAACATCTGCCATCAATGGACTTGCATGCATTATATAGAAGTTTGCATGTCACAGAAAAAACTTTTAGCCACCACTATGAGTAAAGATGCCTTGATGTATAAAGCTAATTGCCAATTAAAAACTTTAGATCTTTTGCTTACCTTTAAAATCAAACTGGTAGATATTTTTCAAAGATTCATGAAGAAAGTAAAAACTTCCAAGAGCCTGTGAAAACAACAATAAAATGAGAAATTAAAAAAAATCTACTTTGGCTAACAAAAAAAGTATCAAGCTTGCCAATTAAAGAAAATCCCAACTAACTAATAAAGCTACACGTGGGCTAGGGATACACATAGGTGTTGGACTAGATGACCTTTAGAAGTCCCTTCCAACCATTCTGTGATTTTTATATTCTCTAACAAGCCATTATAAAGAAGACCCGTAACTGCTGGCTAAACAAGGTGAGGGCACAATTATCAGGGGCACTTTTAGTAATATCAGTTTATAGAAGGCCTTGGTGAACTCAGCTGCAGCTGGCACTAATGGCACTATGCTTCAAATACACGAATTGTAGTCTGTCCAGTATCTTCTGAAGAGCCTTCCTGCCCTCAAGCAGATCTACACCCCCACTCCGCTTCATATCATCTGCAAACTGACTGAGGGTGCACTCAGTCCTCTCATCCAGATCACTGATAAAGATGTTAAACAGAACAGGCCCCAACACTGAGACGTGGGGAACACTACTCGTGACCAGCCAACAACTGCACCTAACACCACTCACCACTACTTCTTCACAGTCACATCATGAACTGTTTTCCTCCAGCTAATCAGAGGAAAAGTGCAGATTAGAAAAGCGTAAAGGAAAATCAAGTGACAAAGGAAAAAGCAGTGTAAACAGCCTTTAGAGCAGAATGCTATAAAAAGCGCAAATTTTAAATGAGAACTTGATGAGCCTTTAAATACATCTGATGTACTCAAAAGAAGCTGAGGGGAAAAAAAAGCAGCCTGCCACTAGAAAACTCTTACTGAGAAGTAGAAAAGAAACAATGCATTAAACAGAAAGGATGATTTAGCTTTGTCTTTTACTCCAATAACGACACAGACCCTCCTGGCAGAGCAGTGTTTTGGTTCAGTGACTGCTGCATTATTTATGAGACGTTGCACATCCAGAGATTAAATACTTGCTGATTTGTCAAAAGCACAAACATGAGGTCCTGCCCATCTCCTTGACATATTAGTCCATCCAACAGAAAACACTGTCACACATTTAATTGATGAGTACACTTTTCTTGCGACCCAGTTGGCTTCCTTTAGGTCCTTGGTTTTGTTTCTTATAACATGGAGGAGGCAAATAAGTAAACACAGGAAACACTCTTGCTGAGAACTCAAGGTTAACTATCCCGCAACAAGGACATACTGCAAAAAAACCAGGAATCTTGAAATAAGACAAAAACTTTACCACTTGATACTTAACTTCTAACTGAAGAAATTGACATTCGCAACAGAAAAAAAGATATGCTGCTGCCTCAAGCTAAACTTCCACCACGCTCTGGCCGTTGGAGATTATTACTAAACTGCAGTATGTTTAAAGAGAAGGTGGCTTTATTTTTTTTTTTTTTTTTTTTTTTTACAGAAAAGTGTATTTTGGCTCTCAGAAAGTTAAAATTAGATAAAAGTCTTAAAATCACATAAAAGCTACAGGTAAAATTCAGTTGTTTTACTTGAAAATAACTTTCCTAAACTCACTTACAAAGCTTTCAACTACAACAAAGAAAGAAAAGTGGAAAGATAGCAAATCCCGTGTTAAAAGTGTCTGCTCTTTGCATACATAGAGGCACTGCTCAGATGCATCAAGGAAAAATACAGATGGAGACAGCTATTTTCAGAATTCTCCTTCATCAAACTAAGTTACAGCAAGGCTGATCAAACTGGTAGCTTAGGATGGGGCTGGAATGTGGGGCTCAGCCGTGATAGCCTTGCTTCAGGCAAACTCGTGAAGGTAGTGACAGTTGACAGTGACTGGGATCATAAATATTGCTCAGATAAGTTGGTGTCAGTATGGTTCTGCAGCACAGAGTTTCATCTTACATACAAACATCTTAGATTCTTAACACTGATGCATTTTATACACACACAATTTTTATCCCTCTGAAGTCTGTGTGATCAATTATAAAGTCAAGTACTTCTGGATGGAAGGACACTACATTCGAGGTCTTACCTGGTTATTTAGAGATATGGTCTTTGATAAAAGCTTAGAATGTAAGTATATATCAAATCTAAATAATCTGAATTTGACAATTATATTACAAAAAAAGAGAGACGTATAAATAGCTGGATGAGTTCTCAGTTATACAATCTACTAGTATGATTACTCTATTTTACCAGAAGCTATTAACAGAGTCCATGATAGTCATATTCTCTAGCCTTGACTCATTCTCCCCTCTCCTGTTCTTTCTGATTTCTCCCCAGCTGGCCCACCTCCTTCTTCAATGCACAGGGCAAAATCTGGTATCTACAAACTACACCCTCTGGGTCACCGAGGTTCGCTTGACTATGCATTCGGGGAGGATGCACGTTCCACAACTGCAGATGCCCACAGACAGTGCCACAGTCATCCCCCGAATGGATGAATCTGTTGACTTTCATGTCAAGCATAAACAGCACCCTCAGATGCACAGACACAGCGTGACAAGCTCTTGCCAGCGACTCTGAACCAGAATTGTAGTGGTACTGCTCCAAGACATGAAAAGGACAGGAGTAAATGCTCTGCTGTGCCTGCAGTGTCTTCATAGAATGCAGCAAAGAGAGTAGATAGAGTCTTCTCTGCTCCATTTTCCAAGTTGTCTGCACACACAGACTAGTCATGGCAACTATTTCAGTAACCCTGTCACAGACTGATGAATGGATTGCTCACAGTTACGCCCAGGTCAGAAAGTTGTTAACTTGTTACGCCAATCTGCCAGCCTTTGGGTCTGTATCTGTATCAAAATCACCTTGTATTCAGTAACACCAGAACCTTCTAGAAGTTCAGGAAGGTTGGCATAGCCTGCTGACCTGAGGTGGTCACAGTGACCGCATGTGTAATTCTCTGGACTGACCAGCCAGGTGCCTTTCTATCCTACTAGTAAAGCCAGGAGCTGGCAAAATAGAAAAGAAAGCCATGAACAACCGTAATTTTTAGCTTGGCCAAATAGCTTAGAAACACACGAGAATGTAAAAACTGATAGCTGATTATTATTTTGTCTCTCCCATACATTATAACTAAACAGCTATACTTTAACAGTCCCAAAATCAAATAGTTAGACCTCCACACAAAATTGTAGGTAGACTAGGGAAAATTTTCTTTATCAACTCCTAGAAACTCTTTCAGTATCACAACCACTAATTGTAGAGTACACAGTCAAACATATCCTAGCCCTGCGGAAATGTTCAGGCACTCGGTGAAAAGGCCTGGTGATTATCTCACAGCAATACTGTTGTTAACAAAATGCCCTTTTTCAGGACTGACAGAAGTACCTGACTGTTCTTACCACATGTGCATACAGAACTATACAGCTAGCTATAGAAGCAGATAGCAGAATTCAATTTACATTTAGTGCATACTAACCAGAAGAGCTTTACATCTCCCACTGAAAATGTATTGTAGCAAAAAAACTAGGTATCTTCTCCCTGCAAGCAGATGGAAGCTAAACATTCACTGCTTTTAATTAGGTTCCAGAATGATACCCAGTACAGTATCAGAAATTTCTTTCATTATCCCGTGCCAAAAGACTTATTTAGAAAAAGTGGTACCAGTGGCAAGATAAATTGGTTCTGATGGGTTACACATCTTGAATTATTAAAACTACAGCTCCTTTGATTATACAGAAATGTTGCCACAAAAGTCTGAAGACTTAAACAGCTTTTTTTTTTTTTTTTAAATCAACTAATTGGCATAACTTCTTTATAAAGTATGTAATTTCAACTGTGTATAAAGGAAATACCTGAATAAAAGTTTAATTACTGTACAGAGTAAACATCCACTGCATTACCTCACTAATGTGATAAAGTTAATATCTAAAGATTGCTTTAAATATATTTAAAGTGAATTGCCAATGATGACACAGAAACTGTAATTCATGTAGTCATAAAATCCATAATTAGCTTTAATGAATATTTAAAGTCAAAGTTCAACCTAACTTTTTCAATGTTTAACCTACTATATCAATATAGTTCAAGGAATTCATTTATCATCGAACATGACAATGTCTGAATATTAATTAGCGTGGGGCACTGCTGACAGGAAGCTCTTATCTCTTCCCAGTCTTGTTGGCTATGCTGTATGTCAATAGTGTTTGTCACGCCTGATATTATCGATTACCTGCCTGTTTTGCTAACAACAATTAAAAAAATATTTTACATATTTATATACCTGAACATCAAGAGCACGTATTAGTTTCCCAGTAGGAAAAAGGAGTCTATTACCTGCCACATTTCAGTCAGGAGAAACACCGCAAATGAAAAGCTGCAGCAGCTCCAGACAGGACGACAATGATTTTACATAAAAGCAGTGTTACACAGGGACACCTTATATGGATTCATTTACGCCACAATGAAGCATAGAAGACCTCAGGTAGAAAAACCTGAGATGGGAAATGGCACAAGCCACAACTTGCCCACAGCCCCTCCAGATGCCCAGCAGGTGCACCCAGCTCTCCCCTGCCTCCCCAGCCAGGTCTCACTGCCGGGCTGCAGCCCCATGCCAGTGCCATGCCCATGCCTGGGAGCCAAGGGGCACCCGCAGCAAGCCCAGTGGCCCTGGCACGTGGGGCTCTGCCAGGGCTGGAGCTGTGTGTGGGGGCCAGGGCTGCCATCTCTCCCCTGTGCTGCAGCAGACCCAGAGGACGACTTCTCAGGTACTGGAGCATGGCCAGTCCCAAGGAAGCGTCTGTCCCTCAGTCACTGCTGCACTGGTGTGTGGAGTACACTGTCATTGGCTATGGCAACAGCAAAACAGCTCTAAAATTCTGCTAGGAAACAAGTTTCAGGCTACCCTGGACTTCTGTGGCAGTTTAGAAACTCTTTGTGAAAACACCTGCCTTAAAAATCCTTAGTTTGCCTTAAAAAAAATTAATTTTCATCCAACTGTCACTTTCCAGGAGATTAAGAAAGGGCACGATGCAAGGACAGACTGGTGGTAACACACGTCAATAGCCACTGACAAAGTAACTAGAAATAATGAGCAATGTTAAGGTATATGCTTGTCAACACTATAGGCTACTTGATCCGGTATAGCTGAATTAACGCTACATGTCTATTGTTCACTCAAGGTTAAAAAAGCGGGCTGGGTACACAGATCGACTCATTATAAAACAATCTATCACCTTTTATTTGCAAATAAATTATGTGTCCAGCAATTTATCATTTCCTGAATTGGACTTATCAGCTAAAGTACATACAATTAAACTGCTATTGAGCTTCCCCCCAAACGGGCGTCATCTACCCGACGTGCAGACAGCCAGAGCCTAAAGCAGACCATTTCAAACATGCACTAATTTGCAGCCTTGTATTTTAAAAAACAGACATCAACTTAATTTCAACAGAATTCGAATAATCAAACCCTTAACAAAGTGTAAGACTGAGTGGGCTCCAAATACTCAGTAACAAACTTGAACTCTCTCAGTGTACTGTATTAAAAATAGCTGCTGAGCTACATGAGATACTCTCATTATAGCAGATGGAATTATTCACTTGAGAAAAGTAAAACCACTAGTAGGATTGGTACTGAAGACTCTCTTACTCCATAAAGCCAAAAACATTGTTACGCAAGATAACAGAAACACATCAATGTTGAAAAGAGGTAACTTTGAGTACCACAACTTGCCTGTATAACTGCTACTACCTTAACAGTTTCTCCAGGGACCATTTCCTAATGAAGTTAATGGTGCAGAAGCAGTGGAGGCTTCTAATAGCAGAAACCTGCTGGGAGCAGTGGGGGAGAAAAGGGTATCTGGTATTAGGTCTACCCAAATACTGGTCCTTTAAGACCTGCAAAGATACTTCTGCATTTCTAGACGAATTTTCCATATGCTGGCTTTTACTTTAAAAGTTCTAATTTGTTTGAGATCTGTTTATTTTATAGACCTGTCAATTTTTCAGACTGCCCTGTTAAGCTATACTGTTGCAGCTAGGCAGTGAAGTTACACTTCTGACTACTTTGTGCCAGATGAATAACCTCACGGTTTCCATGTGTGTAGCTTCAATGAGCTGTAAGAAAACACAATGTGATTTCTAACCATCCTCAACTGATTTTCATGCCACAATATTTCCTGATAAGTTGTAGTTAAGCAGCACCAGACAGAACCTGACGGAAGGTTGTAGCAAGGTGGGAGTCAGTTTCTTCTCCCAAGTAACGAGCGATAGGACAAGAGGAAACGGCCTCAAGTTGCACCAGGGCAGGTTGAGATTTGAGCTGAGGCAGAGCTTTTTCCTTAAGAGCGCTGTCAGCCCCTGTGCCAGGCTGCCCAGGGAGGTGGGGGAGCACCCATTCCTTTAGGGGTCTCAAAGCCATGGAGTTGAGGTGCTGAGGGCCATGGGGTAGTGCTGGGCTTGGCAGGGTGAGAGGAGGGCTAAGAGGAGCAGCAGCTTCAAGGGCTTCTTCAACCAAGATGATTCTATGATACCTTTAACATCTAGCACTGCTCCATCATTCTTTTTCTTCTTACTGCTACAGAATAGTTATTTTAGGTATGAGACCAATAACAATTGACCTATCAAGAGGAACTGGCATTATACATTTACCACTAAAAATACAAATATTCAAAATTAAATTCTGGGGTGTTTTCTTGTTTGATTGTTTGGGTTTTGACCCACCTGGACATGTTCCCGTGCCACCTGATCTAGGTGAACCTGCTTCTGCAGGGGGGTTGGACTTGATGATCTCTAAAGGTCCCTTCAAACCCTGCCATTGTATGATTCTATGAAATTAAATGTAATCCAAGAAACAACTGATGCATGAGTGTTCACCTACAGCCTTATAGCTTGTACTATTTATTTCTTAGTTCGTTACCAAGACTTATCTATTTACGTTTCTAAAAAGTTTGCGACCTGTCTACATGACAGACTGGAGTAGTTGTTTTAAAAGTCCCAAGGTATCTAAATCCTAAGTTACTGAGATGTTTAATCAAGAGACCATCATCAAAAAAAGATTTTGTTTGCAGGTCTGGTCTTTATGGGCACCTCAGAGTGTTGTCTCTGCTGTCATCAACCATCAATAGTACATTTTCACAAAAAAAGACAAAGTCACAGAAGCTTTCATTTTCCTGAAGACTAACAAAATGAGTGATCTTCAGCTAACATGGCCCACCACTACTGCCTTCTCTTTTTTCTTTACAGTATCAATATAGCAAATGAAAAACTATATTAAATTTTAAAAGATTCTTTAGAACCAGTTAATTTAATAAAATAAAAAAATTAACAAGTAAAAAAGCTGAACTGCATATAAACATGTCTGCTAAGTAAATGAATAACTCATATGCAACTTACCACACTGACAAAGAATATTTAACGTCAAATTTGATACTGATATATTTAACAAAAAAGAGTTAACAGTTTAATTACAAATCAATTAAATTCTTAAAAAAAAATACAGAGGTTCTTTTTTTAAAAACCAAGATTACCGACAGACCAAGGAGCTAACTTGAGTTAAGGGAAGTGTATGTATGACGAACAGCCAAAAAGAGGTCACTTATCAATATTCCTGAACTCTAAGTAGATCCCTCACAAAGTCATTAATCACGTTGTTATTTAATACTCCTATTCCACAAGCACTCTAGAGGCCCCCAATCAGGATAAGAGGCACAGGGCTTGGCTCTGCATCAGTAAGAAAACGAGGTTGTCTGAATACAGGATGTGAAACTGTAACTCAGGGACACACTCTGAATTCTGCTACAGCTACTTTTTAATGGGCCTGACTGCAAGAAGCGGGTGCAATCTAACGGGCCAAATCTCTGCTGAGTACTCCATTCATGGCTTCAAAGAGAGAACAAAGTACATGGCACTGCTCCAAATGTCCACTATCTCTTCAGTATGAGAAGAAGAAATAAAACCTAACTTCTACCTGTGAGCATGAGAGACAGAATCAGCGTAAGCATATATATGTCATTAAATGCTTAACAGTAACTTGAGTGTTAAACCTCATGGAGAGCCAAAATATTCCCTAGGCAGTTATAAGCTATTAATAAACAGCTCAAAATATTGTACAAAGAGCAATATTTACCCAATGGTTATTGGTAACAGCTCACAAGCTCCAAGAAATTGAGCTTGAGCCTCACATAACAGAAGACAATATACAAGTGCAGAATTGCATTTTTTTAGGAAGCAATCTAGATTCCATATTTTTTTCACACTAATTTTTCTAATAATTTTAGGAGTGTAGCAACAGAGACCACAGTAGCACTTCACCTCTTCCAGAGATTTATTCCTTATTCCCACATACTTCTGTCCTCCTAGTACTGCACAAGTGAGTGCACCAGCAGCCAAAGGGATGCAGCTGTGAAGAAGGCAGAAGTGATCTCAGCATGCAGGGCATGAGATTCAGCCACAGTTGCAAAAGCATTAATGCAACTGTGGAGTGATGATGGTGCATCATCTGGCCTACGTTAACAATTCTGACAGTCCACGTAAAAGGTTTGACCACACTGAAAAAAGGCCATGGGGATTAGGGAAGAAGATCCTGTCATATAACAAGTGACTAAAAGAGGCTGACTGTATCCTAGACAAAACAAAGGAAATCTGCAAGTGAACCACAGATGAACATGAGAAGCAGCACTAAGGAATGGAAAGAACTATTTAAGCCAAAGAGCAACACTGACACAGGACAACAAAGCAGGTCCATATTGAACAGAAATTCATCTAAACTACGTGAGGGCAGGGAATATCCTTCTGTGAACACTCTACTGATCTATGAAGGCAGAAGGGAGATGCTGTGAGGGCACAAATCCTGGCTAAGTCTGAGGCAAAAGTTGACAGGCATATGTGAGCCCAGAAAGAAACCCAAGGCAATTTCTTCCAGTATTTGCTCTTACAAATCAGTCCCTCCTTTGCTACCAGCCAAACCCTGGCACACTCCTCTGGTCTGTGAACGCATTATACATGGGAGAGCTCTGCACAGCACCCAGAGCCAGCAAGCAGAAAAATCAATGCTTTGCACAAATCCCTTCATGTGTACAGACCTGGTAACGTGGCAGGATTGGCACAGTGCTGTGACCAAACTCTCCTGAGTGGGTTATATATGATAGAATGACCCTTTGGCAGTGCTGCTGAACCTGGGATGCAACATGGATGGCTTCTGATCAGATGGGAGAGACTACTGAATTAAGAAAATAGTAGGAGAAAAGATGATAAAATGTTTAACATTTTATCATATTTAATTCTACTAAAAAATAGTTTAAATTTTGTTGGGAACTGGTAAAGCTGGATGACTCTTAGCACATTGACTTGACTCTAAAATTTTTAAAACTTTAAATCAATTTAGCATTTCATTGATATATTCTTACATAATACACTCAAGATGGCAAATTCAATTTGATGAGGAGGCATTAATGCCCATTTCATTTAGTATTATACAAGTCATCTCCAAATAGGAAAGTACCATGTGGTAAAAGCTTGTATTTAGCATGTCACAGTCACTGGCAGTTGTTTTGTATCTCAGAGAACCTTTGTAACTGCCTCAAAATAAGAGATGATTGATTTACAAAGTACCAAATTTCAAATTTTATATTCTAGGACTAAACATCAAATAATTGGACAAAGCTGTCCCCCTGTCTGACCCATCACAATCAAGCCCCTTTCAAGGTTGACTGCCTGCATAAGAAATATGTGCATAATTTCATTTTGTCTCCTGTCCAACATCCAATGTTAGAAGTTAATTAAATTGCTTGTCCATTGTATTCATCCACTTACAAAGTTAATGATATTCTGTTCCTGAATTAAAGAGAATTTTATAAAGCCTGCACTATGGAACCTGGCATGCTGTACACCGAGGAGCTGAACCCTGTCATGGTTCCTGATTGCAGCTCTCCTAATTAGGAAACAAAATGAATGTTTTTGTGTCTGCCAATGCAGAGGACAAGTCATTCCAACAGCGAGGGTAAATGCTTCGTACAATGGCAACTTAATAATATCTCATGTTTGACTATAATAAATTCTACAGCATTAATAAACCTGTTAAATTTTTAAATTACCATAACAAAGATGAACTGCAGTGTAACAAGACAGTCTTAAAACAGGGACACGGATTTGAGGGAAAGAACAGTTTCTTGCAAGGGCATCAGCCTTGAGGACAGTGAAATCAACAGATTCTTAGTGTTGCACAAGAAGAGGAAGCAAAACACAATGATATGGCAATCTACCAGAGCCAGCAGAGAAGTTAGGATTAATAATTTAAACTACATTACTCTTGTGTTTCGGCCTAGATACAAAGATCTGGTACCTATGCAACAGTCTTTGTAAGTAGCCATGCAATCAGGTGTCATGCAGTTGCAAATCAAGCACCTGTTAATGGCAAATCTCTACAGTTCAGTAAAGCTGCTGCGACAGCGCTGAAGCCATTCTATGAGTCAAAGCCACAATGAAGCACAAAGCCTACATCCCATGGGGGAAAAGCACACCAGAAGACTGCCCTGGACAAAGTGCCTCTTTAAACTACTTTCTTCCATATTCAGCCAGACGCAGCCTTCCATAACTTCCACATGACTGGTGATGCAGTCCATACCACCTTGGTGTTTCTGACCACTCACCCAGCTCATGACCGTGCTGTGGCTGGGAGGAGGACTGCAGCACGCGAGGACTTGCCTGCGCCGCCTTTCCCCAGTCCTGGGCAGCCTCACACTGGCAGCAGGAGGTGCAGCCCAGCCTGTGCGAGGGGAGCAGGGAGAGGCCCTGTGCTTTGGACTGCCTGGCTTCAGCCATGTCCCTAGGCATTACGGAACTGCTCCATCTGAGTCACACTCCAACGCATGCACGCTCTTGGTCAGCGTCTCTGCAAACTGTAAGCACTGTCAAAACCTCACCCATAGTGTGTCCAGATTACATCATACAAAACCTACACCGTCGTGCTCTTTGTTCAATCCTGTTGTATCAGAAACTCAAGCATGGACGGCAGAATAGCAGCTGGCTGACATATACAAGGGAAATTCAGTATCTGTAAGCAGTGGTACCTGGGCTGAGGGGAATGCACTTGTAACTCTCTTAATGCTCTCTTTAAGCCTATATTCTCAGGCTCCACTGTAACATGCAGAAAAAGTCTGAAATCTCTAAAAACTATTTTTTCAGCATCTATTTATATCATCTTAGTTATGCATTGAACAACAAATACAATGAGAATTGCCTATATCTCTACCAACTTATTAGAACATATTTTACCTTAAAAATAGAAAAAAAAGTTCTCTCCCAGCTCTTATTTTTCTTTTGTCTAATGCTGTTTATACAGACAGTTGTATTAAAAATCAGAAGTGTTACTTCCCTGACACTCTGAGCAGATAAGCTTGGATCAGTGCAGTGACTCTTCATTGTCTTACTGCGTACACTGCCATTTCAGCAACAAAGATGCATATTTGGTCTTTTAATTATTACTGCTAAGAAGGGGCCAAACCCACTATTTCCTACCAGGCTTGCCTTGACTGAAATGAAGGGCAATGTGATTTATGTGATCAGGTACTATAAGCCCTCACAGCCTCTGCATCAATTGCTGCACTGACGCTATAAAGGTATAATGATATAGAACAAGACAGCAATAATGTGACTTAAGCTTGGTTTGCTGAAGTTCATTAAAAATATTGAAAATTGTGTTAGCAAGAAAAAAGTGTATGCAAACCAAAATAAGACCATGAACGAGAACATGTCCAGCATATTTGGTTTAGTAAACATAAGAAAATGTCAGGATTATTGAAAAGAAAGTAGTTTCCCTGAAAGTACAGACAATAACTACATGTAAAATAACAGAACACCTGCTGGTGTTTTGCATTTCTTCATGGACATTTTGGAGCAATTCACTTTAAAGTACTCTCAGCGTTTTCTTCAAGTGGTCTTACTTTTCCAAAGTAAGGCTACATTTACCAATCCAAAAGATATATTTTGACTAATGTAACTTTTGTGAACTGAAATTCATTAAGTAGTATTGGCAAATCAATCAGGACAAAGATGTAAAGCTTTTCTTTAGGAAATAAACCAAATCACATTCTTCTATTCTAAATACCCATTCAAGTCACTTGATAATTAAATGACACGGAAAGCCTGTCCTGTTATTGAAATCTCTTCAGACTGTCCATGCAAGTGGGAGTATGCACCTGTATAATACATATTATTTATTTCTACGTTTCAGAACTTTTCCATTTCAATTACAATTCTGTAATTTTTATCGGGATTCCCATTACATGCATGATGGATATAAGTTAATTAAAGGACAATCAATTTTAAGAGACGGCCAACAATGAACCTAAACAGTTTACAAATTACATCCCGTCATTCAAATGGAGCACGCAATGTCTGTGGACAATTACAGAAAAGCCTCAATTGATTTTTAAAGTTTCAATAACATGGTACATTTTGTACATTTACAAGTACGCTGCTTGTACTCGGAATTTTAGAATTAAAGTAACTGTTGGGACTGTGCAGAGCCTTGGTTTGAAGTTCAATGACATGCTGATGTTCCTTACACACGCCATAATAGCTGCATCTACATCTCAAAATGCACAACAACATGGCTTACGTGGTATAATGCCCTAAGCTAATCATATTTGTGATGGAACATATTCCTGAGTAACAACTACAGAAACATTTAGCACACTTACTTGAAGTTTGTCAGACACACGGGGGTTCTGTTGCTCAGATAACAGACAACATTTTTCTCTTTAAATTCTGGCAAACCAAGGTACAAGCTGCATTCCTCAGGAGAAAACTAGAAACTGTCACCCTCTGACTCACTGGTAACACAGCCAGCAAACACTTGTTAAAGTTCTTTCATCTCAACATCCAGGAAAGTCTGAATACAAAGAGGTTTACCAGGGCCTACACTTCCACTGCTTCCTCATTTTCAAATTGGGAGGCCTGACGTGTATTAAAGAACCAGAACCATGAAGCAAAGACCAAGCAAAGGCTTGGTCTCCAAGCTTCTCAATATGGAAAACCCCACGACATTACTTTATGTGAATAAAAGAAATTCCAGCAATTCTGCTAATCTAGGTAAGGTGCTTGCTGATATTCTATCCCCAAGCAGGTAATTAATTTTGTGAGGCTACCCCTGTATCAGACAGACATCAGATAAATAGAAGAAAGTAAATGCTGGCTCACATCTGATCTACTCAGACCAGTGAGAGCACTGAGAACAACAAGGCATTAGGATGAATGTGCCTTAACCTGCCAACTCCTTGGCATATGAGCTTCTGATTTATCCTGAAGCAGAAATCCAGCTTTACGGTAGGAGGAACTTGGAAGGGTGCCACCCTCCCTGCTGCAGAAGTTCATTTCACAAAGGAAACACGACAAGCAGTTTAGGAAGAAATAGTTTGAAATACGTTTGTCATATCTTGCTTGGGACTGTAATTCATCATTTGTACTAATGCTTTATTTTTTGGAGTTTTGGGTGAACCTTCAGCTATTGAACTGCCACAAAGGAATTAATGGTGTCATGCTAGAAGCAACAACACTATTGTGGCAAAGGCTTACCATCTTAATTTGTGGTAGGTATTTTTCCAACAAAGGCAACAGGACAATACCCATACCAACCTTAAAAAAACCAAAACAAAATGTCTCTATAGACCATATGAAAACTGAGCTTAAGATTTCCTTCATTTACTAGTTTGCCACCACTGCCTTGTTCAAATCCTATTTTTGTCCTTGCTAAAATCACCAGCTTACACCTAGTAAATGCTAAAGAACACATATTTATCATTTCAAGAACAACATGGCATCGTAAGGCTCTTTGTGAAGTTGATCCAATAATAATAAAAAGACCACTGTAGAAACACAGCTGATGGCTGTAATGTACTTTCTGACTGTATGAAGTCTGGCAGAAGGTAGTATGGCAGATAAGAACTAAAAGACTCCAAACTTTCTACTGAGGCTTAACTTTACTAACATTTTACATAGTATTAACTGAACATAGTGAGCATGAGTGTATCATGTCAATGCTTCTGAATGAAGTGGCAGCTAGGGCTGCCATGGAACGAGCAGGGAGACCACTGTGAGACAGCTGTGACAGCACAGAAGACCACGGCATTTACTCAGCTGATCCAAAGCTAGACTAAGGCTCAAGAACCACACTCTGCTACTGCAGTACTGTAAAATGTATGTTTACATCTGAAACTGGAAACAAATAAACAGTTTCCATTTCTAAACAGGAATATGCTTCCTTACACTGAACAGCAACAGATGAACTGAAGAGCCTAACTGCAGGTATGTTTTCCCTTTGTATAGGCTCACACTTGAATTTAAAAAAGTCACCATTTGAAAATAATGTTTTAGTAACAGTGAAAGTGAGAAAGAAAACCTCTCTATTGACAAAGTAATAACTTGAATTTTATTTTAAAACTGAGAAGACAAAAATAGTCTGTGTAAATCAAACAAGTTGTTTCTTCATGTCACTTTTATGATGGACATTAATCTCAGTTTCTAGACAGAACTGCTGTCTGATGTAACCATGCTTATTGACTTAATGGGAAGAAATTTATACTAGTCAGGGAAGCTGTGATGAATGCAGTCTTAAAGTTCAATGACTCAGACACTTTAGTAACCTCAAACATTGACCCAGTTGCACAGAAACTTAAATCTTAATTCTGGAATGTAAGTTTATATGCTTCATTCATATTTTGTTGCTAAGAAATTCTGAATGTTCATGTATTTTTTGCATCTATTTATGCATGTGTGCGTATATAATATATATAAAAACTCCATACGTAGCATAGTTTTCATACAGCAAGATGTTCATGGTGAAAGATCTGAAGTACATGCCTTTTATCACAATGTGTGCTCCTTCCCAGAAGTAAGGAGTGGAAAAGTTGCCAAGAGATTCTGAAGCTGATTCCTGCCTAGCAACTAAAAATTAAAAAATAATATGCTGAAACCTGACTTCTCTGGCCCAGAATCCTCTTCAGCCTTTGTAACACTAGCCCAGGTGACAGACTATTGCAGAATACTCCCCAGCTGAGGATGGGGATGGATTGCTAGACATGGAAGATGTCTGAACTTTCTGAGGTATGCAGGGTCCCACACTCTGCCCCACCACCATCCTTCTGCAGAGGCATGAGGAGCACCAGTTGGGCTATAATGTGTGGAGACCTGAAGAGAGCCTCTGGCAGGAAGGAGGCACAGGAAATGAGATGCTACACAGCTGGTTGCTGTGTTTGGCAGGATTCTAACAAAAAAGTGACATCCAGGACCGTGGAGCTGCAGCAGTTACTAGCCTCCAAGGACAACCAAAACAGTTTTCACTTGTGCCTCTTCTGAGGATGAAAAAATGCACTATTGCTTTTGTACAGGCAATATCTGCTGTTTCTGCAATCATGCAACCTAGAAACTGCAACAGCATTTAATTGCACATGGTTTCTCAGCCACAGGAATAGAATATATGTGCCACTCTTACTGGTTTCTATTGCCTTAGTTATTTTTTAACAAGTCTAAATTTATCTAGTCAAGCAGCAAATTGTCTTTTCTTGAGAGAATGGAAAGTAATGCAAGTCAGGTAAGGCTAGAAAACAACACAGCCTTCACACTTGAAAGCTTTTATCACATTATACATGATAACAGCTTCAAGTGAAATCTGCACATACGATCCTCAAAACTGAAACTGCATTTTTCACAACTGGATTACAGCAAGCTGTGCCCACAAGTGTCTCCTGACAGCAACAGTTTGCATTCCCCTTTGGCCAGCTCAAGAAATGCAGCTTCTCTGAGTGCAAGCGCAAGGCACGCTTTTTATCCAAAGCCCTGCCTACGATTTGCATGGGGACTGTCCTCATCTTAGCCCTATTTTAGTTGTTCTGAAAACTTCTTCAGGAAGGATATGATAACCAGATGTCATTTTCTAACTATTGTAAAAAGGTTCAATAGAATGAAACATTCCTTTAAATAAGATCAGGAAATAAGGAGGTTGGGACATCCCTTTTCTTCTATTGCATCTAGCAGCAGGACAAGAGGTGATGGGATGAAGCTGGGTGAGGGTGACGGAGCACTGGAACAGGCTGCCCAGGGAGGGAGGGTGTGGAGGCTCCTTCCTTGGAGGTCTTCAAGACCCGCCTGGACACGTTCCTGTGAGACCTGATCTAGGTGAACCTGCTTCTGCAGGGGGGGTTGGACTGGATGATCTCTAAAGGTCCCTTCCAATCCTACCATTCTGTGATTCTGTGACATACCAGTGCAACAAAAGCTGTTTAGCTATTGGAATGTCACTGATTTAATGCAGCTGCAAATTGACGGCTCATCAACCTATGGATGTTATGATCATCGTTACAAAACTAAAAGCCTTCAATATCATCTCCCAACAAGAGCAAGGTTTAGTATTCTGTGTAATTTGATTTGTTTTGGGAAAGAACACAATAATTAAAACCAATTCTTCGCGTCCTATGGCTCACACATTCAAAATTGGGGATCCACGACCTCAAATAATATCTTGAAACATCTGAAAGACTTTAACATGTATGGATTTGTCAGAGGAACTGTTGTGAAAACACCTTACTTCTGTCTTACACTGTTTTAATTTAGAAGAGCAATTAGCTTCTACAACACATGCAAACAGCAGTACCCACTAGGAGAGATTCAAGGATGTGTGCTGAAATGCATTTAAGATGACCAAATGCCTCAAAGACCAATGTCCATGAGGCCTTAGTGAAGTTAGTGTATGGAAATAAGAACATTCCGAGTCAAAAGGAACGAGGCAACCTAGTTTAATCTGATTATTCTGAGGTTGAGGCAACATATTAATCAAGTGGACAAAACAATTCTATTAATGAAATTCAAAGGGTACAGTACAATAATCAATCTTTTACTATATTGCAAATGATAAAACAAGCATCCAGAAGGGTTATGCTAATTACATGTTTCAAGTCAAATGAACCCATTCAATACTTTGTCTTGCTTAGACAAATAGAGCATTCCTGCCATATAATTCTATTTCAGATGTCTATATCAGTATCTGCAATGATACATTAGCCTACTGAAGAACTGGAGATGGACTGTTACCTTCTTATAAAAGAAACACAATCCACCTAGAGAGCAAGCTGGGTGGAGAGATCTGCACGGACAGCAACCCCAACAGAAGAAAGCGAGCTCCAGCCAGGCACCTCTCAGGGCCTCCTCCCACGTGTCTCTTTGCAAATGCAGGAAGTAATGGGCAGACTGTTTCCTCCCCAAAAACAAAGAGTGGCCGGACACACAGCCTCCAAATGCATTTGAAATACAGTTGATATTGGCCATCTTATATTTTGGTCTCAGTTATTAAAATGTATATGATTGTGTAAGATAACAGAAAGCCCATAAACCAATGCACATAATGCTTGTCCTGCACATAACTAGTTGTGATGAAATATATACAGCTAAAAATATGATTCAATGTATTTAATTTTTGTCCAAGGCTATTGTTTTTATGTTACTCCATATAAATGGCTCATAGTGGGAACACAAAATATCCTGAAAACAACTGAAACCTACTGCAGTGTTTCTGTATAGGTTCATGTGCCTACCAGTCACCCTTGGCCCTGCTATGTAGAAGTACATTTTCGGCTAAATAAACACAGACCTTGCGAGGCTTCATCACTTTTCCCTGTTGCTTTTCCTACAGCACACATCCTCCTTCTTCCACCTTAGCGATATACACTGCCACTTCCCTTGCCCCCACTCATGCAGACTGGACACTCCCAGCTATGCTACACTTCACCATTGCAAACGCTTCCTCACTCGCAGTGCATATTGTGGCACTTGACATTTGGTCTGAACTGTCTTCCAAAAGAGGCACAAAACTGCGCGTGTCCTCCTGCCGCTCAGCCGAGCAGCACTGCAGCCAGGCTCTGGCACACGGGGCGGCCACAGCTCTGGCACACGCCACTGGCATTTCCCGCAGCCAGCATCTACACAGTTCGACGCTGGCTTACGGTGGCACCTGGATGTAAGCAACAGTGTAAAAGCTGGCGTAGAGAGTCCAAATAAGTTTCAACAAGTACAACAGTGTAGGAGATACGTGACGTTTTTAAAAAGGATATTCCTTGAAAACGGCAATATTTGTAAGTATAAACAACTAGACCTCTGTTAGCAGCCCAAACCACAGAAAACAGTGAGAACAAACAAATACGTGCTAAGTCTGTAATTAAAAAAAACCAAACCCTAAAATCTTCCCCATCAAACCAATCAGAACAGCCTTTCTGGTACAAAGGATAAACATATTTTCCCCTTACCTCTCAAAGACAGCTTCTTTTCTTATAGAAACCCAACAATCCAAACCATAAATCATTGCTATGCATTTCAGAATCCCAAAGACATAGCTTTTTGTATCTAGCAATAGATTATATTTTAATTCAACGGGTTTGCCTCTTTTGAGTGGAAAAAAAAAAAGAATGAAAATTCAACTTGTCATGTTGCATCGTTTTCCTTATTTTTAAGAAACAATTCTTTTGTTTCATGCAAGAGAAATGACATCCTAAGAAAGTTACGCTGATAAATCCACCGATGCTATTGACTTCAATGGATTACTTCAGGAATTTACATATTTATCAATAGACTAGAATTTAATACCTGAAGTCAATGGGATGTGATCTGGCCCTACATTCCCTTAAATGGGAAAATGTCAATTTTCAGAAGGGAGACACTCTATTTTGAACTGTAATGACTTCAAGTATTCCGACTCATCCAGTATCCTGCTTTGTCGCACTATTGTTTGTTGTTTTCCCCTAACAGAACTAAAATATGAGGCATAAAAGGAAACTAACTCACTAGTTCGTTCAGGACAGGAGAAAACCACAATATTTAGTTACTACACATGAAAACACACCACCAATTTCGAGCAATTCAGCATCTACATTAAAATCTGACACTTTGAGTTATCAAAACCACCATACTTGTTTGCTAAGCACGCTTCAAACAAATTGCTAGATGAATCCAAAACACTGACATGAAACTATTCCTTGGATTTTCTTGGACTTTTAAAGTATGCTTCAGACAAGAGCAGTGACATTTTAAAGTTAGAGGTTTTACATAGACTGGTCTTTTGTTTTTACCGTTTCATACCATATAGTCTTCCACATAAACTTATGTCAGCTTGCTTTAAATTAACTTTAATTAAGGTTTACCAAAGAAGAACATCAGACTGTAACTAAATGAGGTCAAGGACTTTGAAGGACCTCATTTAATCCCACAATACTTGTATCTTTTTATGAAGTACATTTGATCATCATGAGTCGTGCAAATGGCCACAAGTATGCATGGCAGATTAAAGAACTCTGTTTAGTATTAGTCAGACATCAGAAACAATAACTAATATTTGTAAAAAGTTACACCTGAAATATTTCACTCCGTCTTATGTTAAATGTACTTAGCAGAAAGGTCAGAGCTCCTGAATTTGCTAGATAAATAAATGTTGGTGAGGTGGATGAATCACTGGAGAATTGGTGCATGGCAGCGAATGAATAACCTGCAAATGCTTCCCAAACCCCATTATTTCCCTTTTTCCAGTAGGCCAAAGATTCATGTCCCTGCATGCCGCCAGTTCATTACGGAGAAATATCATTCCTCTTCTGGCACTCTCTGGGCGGCCTCTCAGCCCCACGAGGACCCTTTAATGTTTAATTCCCCATCATCTGCTCCAGTGAACAGCTTAATCTCTGCTTGTATGATCAATACTATATCAGTGTAAATTAAAATGACAATTTTAAAGTAATTAAGCCTGTTAATGCTCGATTCAAATGTCATTATTTGCACAAGGGATTGAGGAGAAATTACATCGTGTCCAGGGTGACAGGAAAATGTTTGAGCCTTCTCAATCCTGTTGCCGCTGTGCCACTGGAGGCTTTAGCAAAGCAGATTAACTTCTAGCTCCCACTGCCAGGATACCTATCCAATTTCAAAAGAGGATAACACAATTTGATAAATTTAATTCCAGCTACAAACTCAATTATTGTGATAATGGATGAAAACTGGGAGGAGACACTAAACAAGACCCACATAAAAAATACACTTAACTTCAGAATGAGATACAACAGTAATTGTTTTATTTGATTTGCTCTATCCCTTTTGAAAACCCTTTAAATAATTGTGATTGTTAGAAGAATAGCCAGCATTTATTAAATAGCATGAGCTTTAAGATCAAAGTGGCTGCAGTTTAAAGGATTTTGGTCACAATGGAAATGTTTGCCATCCTTTGCTTGTACAGCTACATTTATTAGACAAGTAAAATTACATCATTACAGTATTGGATCTCATAAATAGATCTATAAAACTCAACTACGTTCAGATGAAATCTCAGCCCATTCTACGTGCTGGCCTTTCTAGACCCTGCCCTGACAGCCTGTAGTCATTTATTATTTCAAAGGAAGATTTTAATAATAGAAAACCTTAAACTTTATGAGACAGCTATGGCATTCGGTTTGTATTTCAAGTCTGACTGACTGAAAATGCAACCGAGCTATCGCCATTTGAGCTCAAGGACTCCAGGATACAGAAAACCTCAGCAATTTAGGTAAAACACTGGACAGAGACATCAATATCTGATATTTTGAAGCAGATAGCAGAATTGAAATACCAAATATCATGGATTGAATTCAACAATAAGGAATGGTGAAGAATGTCTTCTGCAAAGGAAGCTTAAACTGTAACAAATTCCTACTGAAAGAGGTACCGAGACCTGCAAGTGGAGCCCTACGTGGGTCCATCAGTATTCCTGTCACTGGATATTGTTTTAATAAATTCAGTTTATCTGATCGTTTGCATTTCCTGAAGTTCTCTGAAATAATGATATTGAATTTTTATTAGTGCGCATGAAACATTTTTGGCTTTCACTTCTTTGAATAATAAATGGCATATATTAAAGTGCCTTACAGGTCTAATAACCTGCATCAGATCCGTGTAGGCCTGTCTTATTAACTTTTAGTTTAAATTACAGCAGAATTCATCAATCAGTGTTTCTAAAAAAGCAGATTGCTACAGACTCTCGAGAAAAATGTATCTCACGACAATTAAAACATCTACTATGTCTCAAGTATTTCAGCAGAATGTCTATCAAACCACAGGTTTTCTTATATGAACTGTCCAAAGAAGAACCCTACAAGAGTTACCAAAGACTATTAAAAATTTTTCACAGTCATGATGAAAATAAAACAACTTTAAACAGGAGATTGTGTTTATAAATTAATGCATTAACTGCCACAAGCAGAATTTTGAATGAAGGTTGTGTGATCGGGGCTGAACCATTTTTCATTGCTAACTCCTTAAAACACACGACCTGCTGGCACGGCAGAGGTCAAATTCAAGTCCAGACTTTCATTTGCTTCAATTAAAAATAGCTTTCTCCTGAAAGAATACTTACAGATTCAGAACTCAGAAGACAATGTTCAGGCATGGAAGACTATATCCAACAGGTTGCTTTGAGTTTTGTTTGGGTTTTGGAGATGGGTTTTGTGTGTTTTTTTATATTTTTTTTGGGGGGGTGCCTTTTTAAAGAAACCTCACAACACATTGAGTATTACCCTGAGTTAAATACGTTTTGCTCTGATAATTATGAAAACTTTAAATAAAAATGCTACTGCATCAAAGCAGAGCCAAACTGCTCTCTTTAAAAAACTGATCAAAAAGCACCCGAAACCAGGGAAGCCACTGCTGCTTTGAGATTCCCTGGTATTCTCAAACACTGATTTACTCTTTTGTTTCTCATGTTAGTGACAGGCACAAAGACTAAGCTGCTGCCACAGCATATGAGAAGCGTGTATGTGTCAGAAATTACTCCAAGGAACTTTAAAGATGAAATCAAACTTTTTTGGAGGGTTTTTTTTTTTTAAATCAAGTTGGGAAGTTATGAAGTAACATTGTTCTCGCATCACAGCAAAATCATATGACAATTCCATGCAGTATATTCACTGACACCTTAACATATTTCTCCCATTTAAGCAGCACCAAAAGTTAATTCAGACATGTGTGCTGACTGGATGATACTACATCTTCTACAACTAACTGAATTAATAGAAAAATACTAAAAAAAATAACATAGTAAGAGAAATTGATCAAGGCAGAGATGTTTTTTGTCAAGTTTCCCTGCATTTGTAGGACAAGGGAGAACACTGCACCCTTTTTCGAGACAGACCAGCAGAAAGTGGCTCTGCTATGGTAAAGATGACAGCAGCTGTCTACCCTGAGAGGGGAAAGGAAGAACTCATTATTCATTAGCTGGACAGAAAGAACGAAAAATACCACTTTCAAATTCGTGCCCAACTAGATTATTAGAATACTTTCCTTTGTACATAACCTAAAACCTGCATACAGTGTGTTACAGCTCTTTTGTTTCGCTTTATTGGTAGGGCACTTTAATGGATATCAGACCATATGGAGCAACAAATTAATTGTTTCCCTATGTACAATAATAGCTCTATTTATCATGCACATGTTGACCTGCGTTTGTTTTACCAAGCTTATTAATTATCAGTGCTTGGTGCCTTAAAAATAAAGCAAGCATCAGTAAAATGTACCACAACCGACAGATTCATTTAGAATTACTAAACATTATCTTTACTGATGAAGGTAGGAAAATTGTTCAGCTTCATTTTGCTTTTATCATTTCATTTGATAAGCTTTTAAAGAAATAAGGTTTGTCACAGTAGGAACAAAACCAACATTATTGGGAGTAAATGGATATTTGTTGCTCATGATTGTTCTGTTTGAAAGTAACTTTTTAATGTTCTATCTGGTACCAGCTAATTTTTTTTCCTACTAGGCTTTTATAATCTATGAGAAGATAAGCAAAAGCAAAGCACATTACCAGATTATTAACCTCATCTGATCTTCATACCCACTATGCTTGTTTGCTTCATCTAACATATGCAACAAGGGGGATCTTCATCCAGATGATGTTAACCCTTTGTCCTAAGCTGGCAGCAATGCAAGAAGCTGTTCACATCAGATACCCCTCTTGGACAAACAAACCCTTTTCAGTGAGGTAGCAGACGGTCATGTTAGATCCAAATATTGTAGGTTCAGCCCCTTTAGCAAAACCCAAAACACCCCAAGGAAAATAATATTTTACAAAAAAATACACCAAAGAACTGTTCCAACCGTTCCAACAAGATTTTCCTACAGTTTGGAGAAATTCTCTGAGCACAACTGAAAATGTTTTAAGTGGAGCAATTCTCAAATAATGGAGGGAAAAGACTCACGAGTGCCAGAAGAAAGTTCCTTACTAACTCCAGCAAGAGGAGCAAACACCCTTACGGAGAAAGTATGCTGAATGAAGAGATCCACAAATCTAAATCCTGAATCAGTCATTACAACTTTTTTGCTCCTTCTTTTTATGTTCACTGCTTCAGTGGTTTCCTGTCAAAAAAAATGCTAACAAGCCTTTAAGGTCTTTAAGAGCTTAACAATTTTTCAGTTTGTTCACCAATAGATTTCGCACCGAATATTTGTTTCCCACATGTGGTTCTGTGACACAGCATTCCATCATATTTGTCTGTTCCCTTGATATACAGTTCCACCATAATACAGCTTGGTCAAACCTTTGCCAACATGTCAGTTACATATTTTTCTTACTCTTTGAGAAAGTCTAGTGACAAATGATTGAATTAAAAGACAGTGTGTCCAAAACACTCATCTTAGCTTAAAGGGACAAATTGAACACAGTTAGTAATAAACAGCTATTGACTTCCTTTTTTTAAAAAAAAACCCTATCACAACCAGTAGAACTTTGCTTAGGAGAAGGTGAGATACTTCAAGCAATGACACAGCCTTACAGCAGCAGCTGCTGTTCATGAATTGCAATCTCTCTAACCCAACAAATGAATATCATCAGGACGACAACATTCAAAGTGCTCCTTTTCACCCATGAAGTGAAAAGATTTTTCAAAATAGAAATACTTAAATACCTAATCTTTAATTTTCAAGATAAAACAAAACCACGGAAAGGGAAGGATTTAGCCCTGGGAATTCTGCCCTGCTACCACAGCTGGATCAGTTGTAAGTCATTCCCAAGAACTGCCAGCATGACCTGCTCCTGGAAGCACTGTAAAATGTAAGGGTCTTTTTAAAAAAACAAAACAAAACAAAAGGTTTTAAGTCTTTTTCTGACAATATAGAGACAAGCTTATTCCCTCAGCCTTCCTCAGTTTTCCCCTATGTAAACTAGCCATACCCAGCACTGCCAGTCCTGCATACCTTGTATTTTCCTGAGCTCCAGGAAGTCTTCTTGCATTTTTCTGAACCAACGTTCAGACAACTGTACTGCCACTTTCAGAAAGAAGTGGCATGGTTCAGATACAAGCTGCTGTCACCCTGGATTTCAGTAGGGCTGCTTATCTGATAAACAACCAACCCAAAGACAATAAAAGTTCTGATATGTCACATGCACCTTTCCTTCAAGGCACACACACAGTAGCAAAGCAGGTGAAACGGTGGCCCACAGAAATCAGTGGCTACACATAAAAAAGCAAGATCGTATCATTTGACTGCACTGGGACTTGAATCATAAAAACTTACAGTCTATTTTTCAAATTAATGGGTGAGGAAAAAAAAACAAAACAGTAATTTTCCAAGTGGAGAACTACCATTCCCATAATAGGGAAGAGCAAACTCTATGTACAAGGTGACAGAGATGCCTAGTTCCAGGTGGGATCCTGGGCCTCCTCCAGGCACCACCGTCACTGAGCCTTGGTGAGCAGGTGTTACGCTGTCATCTACTCCTCCTGAAGTGTAGCGCAGAATGAACTCTCCTGAGAGGTCAAAAGATACCTAATATTGTTTTTTTCCCACTTGGAAATACTTCTGAATAGGAAAGGAAAAATGTCTAAGCGACTACTGTGCCAGACACAGCCACCAAACATACACCTAGTTATCACGTACAACAAGGAGAATGTAAGGCTCACAAACTACATTTACAAGACTGGCATTAGTAAAATTTCCCCCCACCTTTTTTTTTTCCTTTCTTTTCCTTCCCCTCATCACAAGCGATCTGAAAGCACATAAAACATACTGCAGGGTAGAAAATGGCTTTTCCAAGAGATGAAGAACTATCAACAAACAGGCCATGGACCGCAAGCAGTGTCCATGTGAGAGCTCAAAACCCAGCCACCTTTTAGGCTCTGCTGCATTGTTTCTTGTTTCTACTCTCAGGTCACCAGAAGCAGAGTAGCTATTGCCACAACAAATTTATGACAACCCAAGTGTTGAGATGAAAAAAGCATACATATATACACACATAGATATATATGTAAATGCACATCCCTCCAAATGGCCAAGGCTTATAAACAGCGAGAGGAACCAGAGCCCAGCAAAATCAGTGTTAAAGGCTTCCTATTGCCTTCCCTTCTCTCCTTCTTACTTTTCAGGAGGAAAACCACAGCTCATGCCCTAAAGTTCTAGGGCACGAGAGTGACTTATACTATGCCTAGAAATTATTTTAAAATATTCCATCCTACAACTTGAACTCAAGTCTGCAACACTCAGTTGAGGAGATTCAAAAGCTCTGTGCCAGAAGGACATCCACTACAGCTGTTTCATGGGCATCAGTGTGTGACTCACTCTCCACTCTCTTTTGCAGCCTGTCACACTGATTATGAGACACAAAGTGATCCAAAGCAATGCAGCACTTCACCTGACAAAATATTACTAAAGCTGAGGGTGGTATCTCAAGTACCACTGAATCCTGATACATAAGCAAACCATTTATCATTCATGTTCTTTACGCAAAAGGGTCCAGAGCAGCCCCTCTGATCCCTGCCCACCTCATCGTGCTGTGCCAGGGCTGCACACAGGCAGAGGCGCCTGGCCCGAGCTCGGGGCACTTCATCTCCTTCCATGCAAGAAAGGGGACACTTAGAACCAAAACTCTTCAGGGATACCCAAGTACTCTATGCAAGCTGCGTGCAAAACACAAAATGTTTGTATTAACACATACTTATAAATGCCATTGCCACACCAATTACTTTTATGAAAATATCCAGCCCCACAATGTTGCCGGAATAACATTCCTTTCACACTTTCTCTTTTCCATTTCTCTGGGGCAGACTCTAGGCCCTGGCTGTGGGGATGAACACCCTTCCCCAGCCAGGACATTCCTGAGCCTCCTTGCCACCGACCAGGGCATCACCGTGCCCCAGGTGCCTCAGGGCATACCCTGTCCAATTCAAGGTTTCAGTCCTCATCTTCAACATCTGCTCTGATGACCCTCCTCACCCCTGTAATTTCCACTTCCCAGCAGAAATGTGCTGCGGGAGCTATCAGCATCAACAGAGAAACTCCTGAGAGTAGAGACTGGAACTTCTCAGATGCTGACTCACAGATCTTAGGCTCACTCCTAATCAAAGTCTAGAAGGGGCATATACCATATGTTTTGACAATGTTACCCCGCCTTTTCAGTATTGTCTACTTCTGATTAAAAAAATAATCTCTATCCAAAACACAGAACTTGTAGAAATCATCTGAGGTTGGTATTTGCTGCACAGATGGTGATACATGCGTATGCACGTGTTTTGCGCAGACGTGTTACAAACCTAGGAGATGTGTAGCACATGTGTCAAGCCACATGAATGTCAGGCAAACAGATGCAGACTTCAAAGAAAGTATGAATCCCAGGAACTTTAATCAAACTCCTGCACGTGGATACACAACCAAGAATACCTGTTGGCTGCTTCCAAGAAGCTCCTGGGTGCTAACAAGATGCACGTGAACAAAAGCAAATGCTGGCTGATGAAATGCAGTGACGCAGGAAAGCGCACAATGACTGAGCTGCCATCAGTTCTGCAAAGTAATTTACAGAGCTCTAGTTTTATTCTTCTAAATTGATGATTTCTCCTTGTATTAAACACAATAAACACATGAGCTTAACTGTCTTTGAATCATCAGGCACTGGCTCATAAATCCAGGAAAGAAACATAAAACGCAAGCCCACAGGCACAAAGGTTTGCAGGGGTATGAGTACTCACTGGATAAAAACTGGGATACGTTCAAGACTCTACAGTAAAGGCCTCATTGCTTAAGGGGCTTTTTAACACACTTTTTGACCAAACTTTTCACTCTCTGTTAATGGAAGCAGCCACTCCCATTATTATTGCAACTCTTCTGTTTCTGCCACCTTTAAAAGCAGAGCAGGCACTCTGCCACTTCTTACAACAACGTTAAAAAGCAGGTTCTTAACAGCTACCAGACACCAGTAACATCAACACATCGGCTCCCGAGGAACGCTTTGGTATCCACAGACAAACTGACTAGTCTGTATGAGAAAACGACTTTTTTTTGGAAATGCCCATTACTGCATTTTACTGCTTCCACTAATGAAAAATACCTACACACCACCACAATTCACACCGCTGCAGTGTCGGTGCTCAGCCAGAGGGACAGCTCGGGAGCTCCGTACCTCTTTCTAGTCGGATGTAAAATGAAGTTAAACCAACGAAGCAAAAATAACCCATTTAACGCTTATGCGAGGTGATGCATTTATATGGGGTCTCTGTTGTTGTTACAGTGCTTCTATTCATTCTTATGCTTTAGCGGCTCAACTGCAATTTATCAGCCCGTAGTGGAAAATACCTGGCACCTACTTAAAATGCATGGAGCTAGCAATAAAATTAACCTTGTGGCAATTGTTTTCCCACATGTTTGATAGACCACTGTCAGCTCATCTGTTAGAAGGAAATAAAAAAGTCAAGTCTAAATGTATAAAAAATTATGATGGAAGCCTTAAATAAAGCAAGGGTAATGCAAGTTTATTGAGTCAAAAATCAATCAATCAATGAGCGAGTGGATTAGGAGCACCTCATAAGCTCCAAAGAAATAATTTGCCCAAACACTGGGATTTAACGGTAGAGGACCAAATTCCAACACTTTTAGGAAGTAAGTAATGAAAAATCAATTCAAAAGGAAAAACAGATCAAGAACCCTGGATTCTGACATGCCGACACATTTATTGCTGAATACCATTTCTTGGCTGACCCGAAAACTTCGGAAGGTGTTTATTTACTTTCAACACCTTCCAGAGATCAATATTTTTAATTTGGATCCGAGTTATTATTTTTCACATCACAGCATCGGGGAGCGGAGTAAAGTGGCTCATATTTTAGTGCTAAAAAGATCGATATGACAGTTTCACCTTCACTGCAGCCCCCTGCAGCCGCCTGGGTGCACATCATAACATCCCGCAGGGGGGTGCAAGTGCCACGGCGCGGGGAGCAGGTCATCACCCAGCCACAGCGCCAGACAGCCCATGATTTAGCTGATCATGAAGGGCCTGGTGCCCTTAGAAAACCAATCTTGTTTCCCTCACTTTATCAGGCCTGTCTTTTATCCAGCGTATGGGAAGGGGGAGGGGGCAGGAAGAGAGAGAAGAGAAAAAGAAGGAGGAAAAGCACACGAATAAAAGACAATCAGTTTCATAAAGCGGATTACGTCCCTCACTGTAACTGCATCCATCTGTTTTTACCTTCCTTGAACCAGGGCGCATCTGTAATCGATAATTAATTTTCCATAAATTTCAAAATATTGTTCTGGTAGCTGAAAGGGGCCGAGCACGCAGGACAGAGCGGGAAGGAGGGAGGGAGACAGGGAGGGAGGATTTCCTGCGGTAAGAGGCATCGCTCTTGGGCTCCAGGGGCTCTATTGATCGTTGCTATCGGGGCTGATGGAGGCAGGCAGGGAGAATTATGGACCCGGCCAGTGGATCGCTGCCCTGACATCTCTTTCACTGCAGCGGTTTAAGGATGCGTTGTTTCTCCAGCAGCCAAAGGAAATGGCATGTACTGCGTCCTGCATTGTCACAGCTAACTCCACTCAGGTCTGAATTTGGCTACCTTCTTCCCACTGCTATGCACTGACTTTAAAGGCAACTTCTGGGTACAGCCTCGGGGCTTCAGAATACCCTTATGCAATGGCATTCATCCTTCCACAGCCAAGGCAAATCAAGTTGCCACACAAACGCTAACATACTACCACAGAAAAAGGATGACTGCTTTTATATACTTAGAGGAGCATTAACTGTGTGTTTCACTGTGTGCAAGTCAGTGACACGGAGACAGAATGTGTGTCACAAGAGGATGTGTTGCAGGCAGTAGGCCTTGGAAGACTCTGTCTTACCCAAGCATCTCAGCACTGCGTGGGCATCTCCTTCAGGCTGAGTATCCTCATCCTCATGGAACTACAACTCAAAAGCAGGACTAACTGCACGTGTCTGAATAATTTCTTAACATAATGCTTACGTCTGTCCCCAGGAAGTCATCAGTGATACCATCAAATAGCTGTTATTTGCCACTCAATACGATAACCAGTTCCTTGAAAGGATAGCTCATGTGAAACTTGGTACGTACTAAAATGGGGAAAAGATCTAGAAATGAGCAGCATTTATGGAGAAATCTCCTATTTTCTTCTTAATGTGCCCTAGAAAATAAGAAGCAGAGACAAGGAAGAAATGTGATTCTCTCTGGCTGGGCTGCTCAAAGCAACATATTCTTTTCTTGGCATAATGAACAGCTTACGCTCTTTAATAAATTGCCTTCGTGAAGTCCTGTGCTTGGAAGAGTAATAAATGACAGTCATCCTCCTGGGGTATGCTCCAGAATACTAACTGAAAAGTAAATGCAGGACTATTTCTCCAAATTATGTATCGGAGATAAAGGTCATATTAAAAGAGTAGCATTATGTAATGACATTAAGTGGAAGCCAAGGAGCTTCTGGCGTACTGACAGCTGCACAGCAAAGTCAGGATAAGGAGACTACCTTGGACTCACGGGGACAAGCACAACCATCAAGCACACAGTCTTCCCGAAACGCCTCTTCTGTATTAAGATGGACAGATGTCTGCTTTTAAATTCAAGTCCTGAAGAGTAACAGTGGAGAACTGCAGCCAACCAACAAATGATCCAAACCCACAGGCACTCATCTGTGCTTTTGCAACGCCGTTGAGAAGGAGCAGCCCTTGGATTTCACTGCAAAGCATCCTATTTACCAATTAAATCTTGGCAACTCAGTAAAACATTCTTAGTTTGTTGATCTCTGTCAATCAGAAACCAAAGTATAAATTACAGTAACAACCAGCTTTGGATCCAGGTCAAAGGAGGAGATTTTTAACCCTTGCACCAGTATGAGGAGTTCAGAAAATATTTTAAAAGCTGTCTGAGACCAGCCATGGGACCCTGGCGCTCTTGTGAGATTTTTAAAAGTCTGGCAGAAGGGCTGCAGAGAACAAGCTCACAAGCTCATGACACCTCCAATGCACTGTAAATCATAAGGAACACTTGAACTGCTCCTTGAGGAGAGATGATTGTGACAGTCCCATGTTCTCTTTATTATAAACATAATGTAAGTGTATGTACAATTGGAGCAAGTACAAAAGATTGACTCAGCTCCTGCTAAAATCACATTCACATCACAAAGTGCACTTGAGAGTCTGCAAGAAATACAAGTCTCTGGTGGAGTGCATCTTCAAACCTGCACCCAGGCTTCTGCTGCCCTGAAATCCGCATATACACAAACAGACTTTGTGAGAAGCAAAAGCAGGAGAAGGTTAATATCAGTAAATTAATATTAATGAATTATAAATATCCACTGAAAGGTAACAAATCTGAGAGCCACCACAATGACCAGCACCATTTGATAGATGACAGAAAAAAGGCACGGGAGCTTGAGCAACTTGCTGAATGTGTGAAGAAAGCAGCGTGAGACATGCAGGGCTGCCAGAAGGCCCCCAGGCGAGCAGCAGTGCTCAGCACCCATGGCTCTTCCCTCTGTCCCTGCTCAGGGAAAATGCTGCTCTGTCACAGCCAGCTCTGCTGAAAGCAGATGACTGAAGAAAGACAGGATAAAGATGTGGCTTGTAACAGCAATCACAGCAGGAGGAACTCTTGTATGTGTCTCACTCCTAGGAGAGCAGGTCTCGCTTTCACAACCATTGAACCAGCCACCAAGAAACCAAAACTGTCCAGAATCACCTCTCTTTGACTTTGCCAAAACTCACCATCTAAAAATCAACTTCTTCTCAATAAAAGTGCTTGTTTCCTGAACAGTTGCTCCTGGCCAGCATGTGTTAGGCACGGATGCTGACAGAAGCAGCCTGAAGCCACACTTCACTGTGGTCAGTGACAAAACAAGCTGTGCCTGCCCCACACAGCCTCACAACTCTACACGATTTTCCTCAAGTCTGATCTAGAGAACCCAGACAGCAACCTTCATCTGCTGTAAAGGGAACCAAGAGTAACATATCAGAACATACTGACATAAATTAATTAATGCTTAAGTTTGTATTTTCACAATACCCTAATGTTCAGCTCAAATGTTTCTCACGCTTCCAAGATCACTGATTTTAATTTATTTTGTCTCTCAAAAAATCATTTCTATATACAGAATAACTATGCCTACATGGAGAAATTACTACTTGAAACAGATTTAGAGCAAAGCAGCTGTTCTGCACTCTCAATCCTTCCACTGAAAACAGTGGCTTCCACGTTATTTTTTATGTCCCTTCCTTCTCCATCCAGTTGTGAGGCATCCGAGACACATTTGATGGTGTTCTCCCACTACTGTCAACAAGATAAATAAAAGGACCACCAGAAGGTGGTCCTCCTTCCCCTGTCTAAAGGGTAAGTCTAGGGCAAGTGTATATCTTGGGTAAAAGTCTAAAGTTAGCGCAACAGATCTAACTAAGCAGTTAGCATAGACTTCAAAGTGTGAAGATTTACAATCTCTGTTCCTAATGAACCAAGAGCAGGGTCGCTTACATACTGTAAATTCACTCTCACTTACTGATAAGCAATGTTAATTCCAGTCTTCAAGCCGTTAACACATCACCAGTGTTTCAGTTTTAGGGCAGTCAATTGGAAATATGATAAAGTAACACTTAAACTAGAAATACATGCAGCCTCCTACATACCCCCCAAACACTCCTAATCTTGAACTTTTTTTCTGCATTATATTAGGATTTTTCTGCTGGTTTTGTACAGTTACAATGTAAGAAATACCCTACTAGGTATCCAGACTATCACAAACCCCTTCAAATGTTACTCGGTGCTTTATTTTCATTACTCAGTGCTGAAACCCTCCCCACCATGTACATGAAGGTCCATCAGTGTACTACCTGATGTCATGTACCATATTAACTAGGGGATTAGATTGCAGCTTTCTTTCAAAAGTGGTCTGTCCAAAGACGACAGTCACATAATCTGACAGACCTGGCATCCGTGCAGGCGTATCTCAGCGGGGGATTTGGGTGTGCTGATGCCATACAGCATCAACTTTAAAACAAAACCACTAGGCACAGTGCACTTGAGAAATGAAAGGTTTGGGGCACAGAGGGGGCTTCTCACTTTTGTAAGAGACACGCACTATCTGTATCAGGACCCAAAGTTGGTGTAGCCAAGTCCTTCTTGGAACTGACTGGTTTTCAAAGTCTTACGCAGTAACTGGATATTGAGACAGGAAGCACTAAAATGATGTAAACATTACAATAACTGTTACTTAAAATAGAGGATTGTAGGTAATAGCAATATTCAAATATAAGGTTCATAACTGCAGCTGTTTTCAGAACAAAATGAATTGATGTGGAAATCTTTTTTGGAGACCTTTTCAGCAACACACGAGAGATAAGGCTCTGGAGGCTTCAGCCTAAGGTCAACAAGTCAATGTTGTAATTAGCCGAGATAAGATAGTTGGGAGTCTTGTTGTTGTTTGGTTGTGGGACTTTCAGATTAAAGTTGCCATTTACTTTGCCTTCTCCTACCTCCAAGGGTCTATACATTTCCCAATCAGTAGTACTTTGTTGCTGACATTCTCATGTTACCCATCCGTTCATACTTTCTTTCCTTACACTGTTTCTTCCTCTGTGGGCTAAACCCCCTAATTGCCCTAATATAAGTAGTCAATCCACCTACTATGAACTTCTAAGATGAAGACCACCCAAATCCTCGTCCCATCTTCTGGGCTGTCCCATTTCCCCTGACTTCCACAGCAGCAAGCCGTCCTCATGAACGCTTGCGGCTTCAGCTTGCTCTGAGGGACACAGCCCAGCTCTGTGTGCAGGGCCACCCACACACCTGCTCACTTGCACAAGTATGCTAAAGATGAGGCTTCATGCTGTACATCACATATTTATGCCTCCCATCATCTTTATACTGTCTAGTGTTCCCTCTTGGATATTGTGATGCACTTGCTCATTAGTGATCCAAACAAAGCTTTGCTCTTTCACTGCCCATGTATTCAGAAGACATTGAATCTGGTTTTGTGTTTTCTCTTGTCCTGCCATAGGTCACGCTGCCTGACCAGCCAACTTCAGCTCCCTTCCCTGTCCCAGTGTATTGCACCTTTGCTGCACTTCAGATCTACAGCCTGAAAATCGTTGTCACAAAAGTCCTGATGGATTTTAAACGTCCAGGAGCAGCACCTTAACCAAAGTCAGCAGTGCCCCATCAGATGCAGTTCTGCCCTGGGCAGGAATTGCCACAGCCCAAGTCCCGCAACACAGCTTCTTCCCATTTGAGGAGATCTTTGTGCATGTGAAGGCTGCACTACACCACCCAGATCCCATCTCCGCAGTCTTCTTTTCCCCCTCACCACTATGATTACCTGTGTAACCTGTGATCTGATCATTTTTCCAAGTACACAACGGTTCCAACAAGAATGCTTTGATAAATGCAAAATAAACATCACAGAGAATCTCTTTGGGGTTTGGGGTTTTTTTTAGGGCTTTCTGTTTGTTTGGGGCTGTGGGGTTTCTTTTTAAATCACCTCCTCGTGCACAACTTCCACAGACTGATGAAGCACTTCACAGGATGCCAACTACTGCTTAGAGCACATTTTTTTTCTATGCTTACTATGAAACAGGTTTAAGAGAGACACTTACTAGTTTTACAGAAAGAGAACCGATGTATGTGTCGTGACTCTACTACAATAATGACTTCTAGCAAAGAAAAAAGTGCATCCTCATGAGTGGATGAGGAGTCTTTTTCAAAAGCTTAGGATAAATGCTTCTCCACTAATCCTTCAGGACAAAAAATGCACAATCTGAATAGTCAAACTGGGAGAACACAAAAGACCCTCTGTTGTACCTGCATTTCTAAATACTGCCTGCAAAACTACTCTTCCCAAAAAACAAGGACATTTTGCCACACCTTGCAGCTCCACCTGACAAGAGGATCCTGCATCAGACTACAAGAAATTTTGGCCCATGGAGGACTGGTGAGTGACCTGGGAGCAATGCTGGTCATTCCAGAACAGATGTTCAGTGCTTTGGTTAACTCAGAAATCAGATTTTGTATTTTTCTTTTCAATGAAGTCTTCCATTTATCTGAAAAAGGCAGGATAAAATGAAACCAACCCAAAACTCCTTCACACTTTAATACTGCACTGCAAAAGGAAAGGATCTGATAATAAATATACCCCTTCCACACTTGGACTTCTACCACTCACCTCTGGAGAACGGGTGTTTGTCCCATTTCTTTGAAAACCAGAAGATGGAGATCTAAATAACTATTGCTGTACATTTATTTGTGTTAAGAAATTACCATAAAACTAGCAACCTGCGTTCAGGCTCCCTGAACAGAACTGAGACGAGCCAGCTGTTCCTGATACAATGAGCCACTTAGAAAACAGCAATATTTGAAATCGTCCGGACAGAAGCAGCAGACTCTTCGCCAGACTTCATGAGCAAAAATCACTAAATTTGTCAAAATGACTAAACCCCACATTTCCATCTTTTTCTCTTTTGTTTTATATGCTTTGCATGTCAGACAAATTATCAGGAAAATACTCCTTGTGTGACATTTCATTGCTTAATGCTTTACTGGTGCAGTAAAACAAGACAACTGCTGAAATTATAGGAAAATAAATTTGTAATTTCTTCCTCATTTAGCCATTTTTGAAGCTCGTGTATAGGAAAGTCATTAATGTTATGTCCTCCTATTGATGTTCCAAGCCTTTCAAGGGATAACTAATGTTTTTTCTATACTCTTCCATGTGGCCAGTTAAATTAGACACATTATTTCTGTGCTGTTAGAGAACACTGATCAATAGACACTTGGAAAGCCCTCTAAAACTAAGTGGAAACACTTCCTCAGTATCAAGGAGTTCCAGTTTGGGTTTGTACATTGCAAACATTGTTAAATTTAACAGAGTACCAAGAGTGTGTCTGTAGCATTTTAATATCAACATACAAATCTCTGAACGTTCCTTTCTCTCTAAATGCACGGTGTGACACTGGGTCAGGGTCAGCATCAGCCTCCATCACGGTGGTTTCACAGAAGAACACGGCTCCCTCTCCCTCAGCACCAGACCTCTCTAACTGGGAGTTACCACACTGCCTAAGTCCTTCGGGCCCTGCTTGCAGAGCCTGCAGGTTTCAACCCAGCTTCCCTGAGAAGTGTGAGGCTTTTACTCATCTATTTTCCCTTGGAAATTGGGCTGTTTACTGCCTTTTCACATTGATACTAATATACTGAGATTACAATTAGGGCAGATAATACAACAAAATAATTTTACTCCTATCCATCTGGGTTTTTGTTGTGAAGAATTAGGTGCCTTTCTGAGCCTTTTTGAATTGTACAGCTGGTAGGATATGCTGTGAAAACCGACTGCCATGTGGTATTCACAGAAAGGTAGCGAGCACTCACGTATTGCTTTTTTTCAGCTATGGATACTGCAATACAACACTACTTCTAACACTAATAAAGCCAGTAGTTTATAATCAGTAAATAGCATACGTATTATTTTTCTACAGAGTCACACTGCTCTTAATTAAGAATTAATTCGATGCCCCAGGCAAACACATTAGCCAGCTTCTTAAACAGTGTTTCGTAATTTCTTAAGCAATCATTTTCACATTTTCCAATCTCACATCTTTTCTTGAAAGCAAGAGCTGTTCCAAATCAAACACTTTGTTCGCACAAACAACATTCCTCACACGCACTACTTGAAAAGAGCTGTTAATAAAGTCATGGCTCTGCTAGAGAAATGTATCAATGGTCCTGCCCTTAGCTCTATTACACATAAATGCAAACAAGAGATCCGATTGCCCCATATCTTCATAACTGTATTTCTTTTTTTTTTTTCTCTTGTTCTGTAGAATGAAAACAACCTGCCAGCTACGTCCCCAGATTTCTGAAGGGGACCCACACGGGGCTTCACAAAACTCAAATTAAAGCCCTGCCTATATTTTTTGTGTTGGATCTTCACTTGTTTCAGTGGGTAATGCTGTTTTTCATTACTGTTCTTCCTGTGCCATTGAACATTCAACATCTTCTTGAGCATCCAGTGAACCTTTACACAGAATAACGCCAAGCCTTCAGCCCCTGCAGCAGAGAAGGCCGGGAGGCGAGGCTTGGGACTGCCAGCCAGGAGGCTGCCAGCCCTTGCCTGGGCACGGCTCCCTCAGCAGCTGGATGTTTGGATGCTGGGCTGCACAGCAATGCCTCCATAGTCCAAGAAAAGGCTGAAAGGACTTCTGTGCTTTTCAAGAGAAGAGTTAGTCCTAGTAAATATAATATAGCATTTAAATGTTTAATAACATACAATCTCCAGATGCTGCAGAACACAGACATCTACTGAAACACACACAGTGAGCAGCTGCCTGCAAATCAGTAATGTGGAAAGTTAGTAGCCTTCGGCCACAGATCACTTGCAATGACCTGCTAATGATGGATAATTCCGCTCTCCTTTCTGCTTTTTGGAAAGCTGCCTCACTTCCTCCCCAGCCTGGCCAGGAGGGCACTTACAAGTGAACATGGGTGAGGAAACATGGCATCTGGTTCCCCAGCACCGTGCTGGGAGCCAGAGCATCCCCGTGCTGCAGCATCAAGCTCACAGCAGCCCCTGCACACAACGGGGAACATTTGCATCTCAGCTTTGGTGCAGTTCTGCTGCGCCCAGCACGAGGTGCAGGGGTCTTGGGGACAGATACCACTGACTGGGTGCAGTGATGTGAATCAGCTTCTCCTCTGCTAGGACAGCCTTTACTCTGCAGAGCCTGTTCTCAGCTCCCCTGCTGAGGTTTTCTTCCACAGATTATTTGCTATACTCTTGTACTTCAAAGAAACTTCACTAAAATAAAAGAAGGGCCTGAAAACAGGAGTTTTATTCCATTTACAGTGACTGAGAATCTCTATTAGCCTTGTTTTCCCTCAAAATTCTTTACTATTTGCATGCAACAAATTTATGTATCAAAGCGAATTATATTTGTTTTTCAAGATAGGATTAAGAGGAATAAGTTCTGCGTATTATATACAATAAAAAAGAGAACAAAGCTACATAAAGCTTGAGAACTGTAATGCAAAAAGCAGGCAGCAGACATTAAGCTGTGGAGGGCTCCAAGTTAAAGCCTCAGGAATATCTCTGCAGTATCACCAGACTGTCAAAAGTAAAGTTGTCAAATAAATGAAGTATGATTGAGAAGATTTACTGTTTTGAGGTATGCACTGAGCTAACCAATAATTCTTCCCCTAAATCTTCACACAAATTAAGAACACACAGTAATTAAATATGCAACAAGATAGACATAAAAAAATATGCACCACTCTCCTACACTGAAATGAGGGCAGATCTCCATGGATTGTCCCCCCCACTCACTCAGGAATCCCCGAGTGCCCCGGGAGCCTGCAGCCGTGCTGCAGCCCGGTCACTCGCTGCGCTGCCGAGGCTGAGCCAGAAGAGCCGCGCACACAGCCAGCCCCGGCGCGTTCCCCACACGGCATGTGCCACGGGCCGGGAAACAAACCCCCAACCAACACCTGTCAGCTGCCAACACGCCTGAGAAGCAGCGGAGGTGGCACAGTACAGCAGAAGCGTTTCAGGGTTCATAGCACCTGTGCTAGTCTCTCCTTCACTGCCCTCAGAACCTGCCGGCTTCCTCCGGCACCGCGGCTTCCTCGCAGCGGGCGAGACACCGGCCCCGCGCCTCCTGCTCTGCACGCCCAGGCACCGCAGGCCTCTTGCCCCAGCTCCACGCAGGAGCGGGGCCAGCGCAGCCACAGGCCACAGCTCCCGTTCGGTGTCTGTAGCTGTTCCTCCTCAGCTGGGCTCTCCGGAGCCGTTCTGTGCTGCTGCAGCGCTGAGGACGGGGAGCCGGGTCCCAAGCCTGTGGCCTGAGCAGTTCGTTTAAATTGTCCTCAGCTCTCAGGAAATCCTGAGCTGAAACGCCAGTGCCAACAGCTGCAAGCTTGGTGCTGTGCACGAGATCTGCCCAGGGAACCAGTAACCATAGCGTGTCTTGCCTTGTGTGATGGCTACCAGCCAAACAAAAGTTTTAGCCTCACATTTACAACTGCAACAAGAAAAGTCTTTTCCCCTTTTTAAAAGCTTAGAAACAGTTAATGTCCCCCTGGTTCAGATACTGTAGGTCTGCAGTTTTGTTTTAGAGGTTTCAGATGATATTTCAATGTAGGGGTTTCTACTATAATTATCCTTCACAACTAATCTGACATTTTCCCTAAACATGCAGCCTGTAATTCCGAATACAAAATCCACAGCCCATAGAAAATGCAGTTCTATACAAATAGTAAATCCATAGCAATACAAACAGTATAATGGTGCTACATATAAGGAAACTACTGCACCGCCCATTTCCTCAGCACTAGCACGTTTGTAAACAGAAATTGACCCAAGACTGCATTATTAAGCTACTGATCTGTAAAATTTATCACTGTTCTGTAATTATTTCTCCTAATTATATAAAAGTGCCAGAAAAGAGGTGAAAGATGTGTGAAGTTCCTCACCGCAAAAAGAACTCTATAAATATCTTATAGATTTGTTTCAAACACACAGGGAAAAAAATACAACTCAAAACCAGAAGAAAGCAACACCTTTCAGATCCTATTTCCCACCCAGAAGAGACTGGAAGCAATGACTTGACAGCCAACTTAATTCCTTAAGAAATTAAGTGGGAGATTTCATTTCGTGTAGTTGTAAATATATGTCCATGTCACAAAATGACAATACTTATACGATCACTTTCTTCAGGACTTTGTCAGAGGCAGTAGGGTTGATGTCTACATTCACCAGCTCACTCCACAAACTATGGGGTTTTTATTAAATAAAAGATAAAAGCTAATGAAGAGTTAAAACTTTGTGATGCGGGTTTCAAAGACCTCCCGACTGTGTATTTCTGAAAAACAGGAGTTTGTAACAGAAGGAGATTCTCTATCTCGCTGAATAAGAGGAAGGAGGCTGCTGGAAAAGGCGCAGCAGGAACAAAGTCTGTCCGTGCGCTCTGCCAGTGGTAACACGTCTCATCCCTGAAAGGCACTGCCACCACGAGGCTTCGCCCGGCTCTGCATCACTTCGATTTTGGACAAACAGCCTTTAAAGCCTCATTTTTCCATTTAACTTTTTCTACCTCATACAACTCGTTAGAAGGCCTCTTCTGCATACAACTACAGATTGCCTTCTGGCATTTCAGAGGCATTTATAAGGAAGGCTAACAAAATTTTCAAGTGGTTTTACTCTTTTTATTCTCACCTAGGAAGTGGAATTAGCTGAACGTACCAGCGGGAAGGGGAGGCCCCGCTGCAGTGTCTCTTGGCTGCCAGCCACTGGCCTCAGCTTCAGGGCAGGGTCTGAAGTACCTGTGCACTTGGGTCCCAAGAAAAGCTCCTAACAACCTCCATAGCAAAATTTGTTTAGAGTTGATACTTATTTAAAAATGTTTACACTAACTCATTTTTTAAATTCCCCCGAAAACAGAGCCCCAAAAGCAGACAGCAAGGCAGGGGGAAACAGAAGAATTTTGTCATCCCCAGTCTCCACGCATCACTACTAATCATGGAAGTTTTTTTGTATGTGTTTCTTAGGAAGGAGTTGGTGGACTTTTCTTCACTCCAGGAAATCGTTCCCTGGATGAGCCTTGTGGTTCATGTCACACTGCCCAGTGACAGTCCCTCGGCCCCTCTGGAGCGTGGCCTTCCCTGGCAGGTCAGCTCTGTCCCCATGCATCTCTGACAGACTCTGCTGCTGACACTTTCTCGCATCACAAATGAAGTCCTGCCTCTCTAGCTTAGCATATTTCTCCGAAACATCTTTGTAAATGCAAACTCAAGTACAAAATAAATATAGAGAGCAGAATAAAATTCAAACCAAGACAAGATAAAGGGTAGCCCTGGCAAGAAAACATACTCCAAACGTACTCCAACATCCCCTCACTCGTCAGAGGGCCACAGTGACAAATGCAGCTACACATTTAAGACTACTGTCAACATCCCAGCCGCACCAGCATTCCTCCTCCCAGAATCCTGCACTTGTCTCAAGTGGGGCCGCAGAGGGGACGTCCCCGGGGCGCGGGGCCCGCAGCCCCCCGAGGGTCCCGCTGCAGCAGCCCCGCCGATGCAGACTGGTGCTCCAGCTCCATCTCCTGGGCAAGATCCGCCTCTCCTCAAAACTGATATATTCCTTTAAAACGTTAATAGAGAACTGGGCTGAGGACTAATCAGGCATGTGAGTCCCCCCAATATTCAATTCAATTATGCCCCTCTTCCTAAATCATCTCTTTTATTTAACAAAACTCTAAATTGCCACAGCTAATAAGCTCAGAAGAATCAGTGTACACCATTCATTTCTGGGAACAGGCCGATATTTTCTAAGACCCATTAATAACTATGACAGGATTTATGTACAAGATAAATTCAATTCAATTTCCTTTTTCAATTAATGGCCAATTATTCGAACTCAGCTCTACCAAAAATATTACTCAAATATCATTAATCTAACAAAAATTAACTTTACTATTCTCTCAGTAATGAGCAGATATAATTTTAAGGTAAAATAACGCATTTGAATAATATGATGGTGTCTGTGCTCTTAGGACCACTGCTCACCGCCGGAGCCCTCCCAGTCACACCAGCTCAGGTTATTATTATTAAGGATAACAACTTGAGCAAAGGTCTCTCCTAGATCCTACTGTGGGCCACCCAACGCTTGATCGAGCTTACTTTAAGAGACATTTTACATCTAAAAAAACTACGGACACAGAGGGCAGGGACTCAAGTGAAAAAACTGAGGGGGAGCATAACTATTTTCTACACATTATGGCAATGCACGCACTCATTTGCCCAGCCCAAGAGAAAATGTCTGTATCACTGCAGAATTAGAGCTGTTTGCCTCATTTCATAGTGTTTATTCTTCCTTTATTACCCACCATGACCAGGGCAAGCTCCTCAATGAAGGCAGCACAGAGCAGCCCTGCGAGCTGCCCGGGACGGGGACAGCCCCAAGCACCAGTGCACAGGGCAGGTTCCCTACACAACCCCGTGGACTGGTGCCCCATTACAGAGGTGGTGCAATGGCAGCCCTTGGGTGTTTTACAGACCTGCCCATCAGGAGACTTACAGGTGCTAAGAGAAGCAAGGTGAAACTTCAGCATATCACATGTTTAGCCCCACAGCATGTCTCGTTGCGAGGTTACTTGTTGGGTCGAGCAAGCAGACAGGCAATTGAGGATGCTGTTTATTTTTTATAAAACAAACCAAGAGCAATTACCCTAATGTGCAGATACTTCCACAAACCAGCTAATCACTGTAACAACCGCACATTCAGCATGCTCCCTAAAATCCTGAGGAGAGAGCTGGTGACAAGGTTGCTCTTAGAGGTTTGGTTTGCCAGGAAACCTCAATCAGGATTTGACTTACTGCAATAAAGATTCTCTCTCAAGCTGCTGAAACTACACGTTCAACACAGCGACTACGTTTAAAATAATGCAAAGGTTTCTTCTGCCTAGTTTTAGCATTGGAAAAAAAGCATTTACTAAGCAATACAAAACCTTAATTGAATATTCTACAAATCAATAATTACAGGGAATCGAACAAAACTAGCTTTGAGCTAATTGCAATCAAAAATGTTGCTGATTATACTGACTTGTTTTCATATGAAAATATTTACGGATTTGATAAAGAGATTTCTGTCTGCTATTCTGCTTCACTACAAATAATCTTACTACATAGTAAAAGCACCTTATTCACAGTTAACTTAGGCTGTCTGAGGAGCATCATCAGGCTAAAAATGGATCAAATTATTTTTTAGTAACTATTTGCACAGAAGATTGAGATTTACAATCTACCCCTTACATGAAATATACCAAGTACAGTAAAATTAGCAGAGACCTGAACATGGTTTTAAACAGAGATTTAGAGAGGCTGAATTTTAAAAAGCATTGTAAAGTTATTTGAGTATCTGAAAACTTCTGGGTAGCACATGAGTCAGTTTGTCCACGCTAGTTTGCTATCAGTATTTCCAGTCATAACTGGAACAGCATCAGAGCTGCCTGTTTAGTTCATCTGAAACTTCTGGGAAGCCATCGTCAGGCTTTGCAAAGGCTGTCACCCACAAACCTCATTCATAACTGTTGGGAGCTCTTAACTCTGACACTGTCATCTTCCCAGCGCTGACAAGCATTAACTCTAACGTAGCAGCTTCTGCCAAGGAATTCATCTTCAGATCATTTTTAAACTTCCTAAAACTGCACGTCTCGGAGGCAGAACATAAATTGCTTCATCCACGTGCCTGCTGCTCAGTGCTCCTGGTGAAACCTCTGCTGCCTGTAATGCCTGGCCTTAATGAAAGCCTTAGGTCAAGATTTGCTGCCAAAATCTGACTCCCCTTAGAAACTGGGAGCTGACACTCCCAGGACCAGAGACCTGCCACGAGCTATCAGAGGACCAGTGGCATCTAACCCATTCTCCCAGGCTGTACATTCACTTCTTATCCTAGAGGCTGGGGTTTTATTTTATGTCTCCTAAGCTTTGAATGGAACAAATTCCTACACAACTTAATCCCATCACCTACCACAGAATAAAACCAACCAACTGAATCATGGTTTTCTCTCTGGTCACGACATCATCTCCTCTCTCCTCACAAACACCAAACCTAAACTATTCTATACCAGATTTGGTATATAAGACCATAAATTACAAATGCTTAGTACTAAACTTTGTGCCTGACACAAAATGAACTATTTGGATCCTTAATACATACTGAATTGTTAGGAGTTTTTAAAAGCACATCACTGCACAGAAGACACCTCATTATTACACTGTTGCGTTGGTTTTTTTTCCCCGTCAAACTCATGTTAAACAAGCACCCTGGGTTGCCTTGAGCTGGAAGAGGGAGGCTACATGCTGATGGGACAGGCTACTGAACATGTTTTCTCAGATCTTACAATCAGTCCTAAAGCAGCCAAGCTGAGTAACTATGGACATAAAAACTGATTTAGCTTTGCAGGAGAGGAGCCAAGCCAAGGAAAGTCTCACAGAAGAAATTATGCCAAAACTGCTAGAAAAGGGGATTCGAGAGCAACAAATTTCAACTACTTGAGCTTCTCTGTTTCTAAAGAAAACAGCATTATACAACAATATATGTGACAAATGTTTATATTTCAAAGATGGAGGGATACTAATGTAGTAACTACAAGGCTAACATCTGTTGCCAATTTTGTGCCTTAGAAGGGATGGAAAAAAGCCTTCAGAAGTTAAAAAACTCCGCAATCAAACAGAACTAATGAGGAAACAGGGAGATGCATAACGCGAGCCAAACTACACTGGAGATAAGACCAAAACTTTACCCTAAATGGACACACCACAGTGGTGAAAGTCTCCTCTGATGCGTACGTTGTGTGCACACAGAGACTGAACAGAGGAGCTGAAGAACTGCCAGTTCAAATCACCTGTGTAAGATCCATGACAGTAGTCTCAGGAACTACGTATGAGGATTATCAGCATTAAGTGTTGTAAAGGAGACTATAAGAAATCAAAAGGTTAAAGAAGCTCAATGTGAAGGTGCATTCTCTATCCTTTCTAGGTTTTCTAGCTGTGGTTCAAAGCCACTACTACTCGAGGTCTAACAAGGCAGAGTACAAAACAGTCCTCTAGCACTCGGCATTTTCTTCTGATGGCAGTAATACAAAACTTAATTACATCATGGCTTTCCCTTTGTTTTTTTCCCCCATTTTCCAGGCTGAACTTGTTCAGCTTTAAAGGTTCTTACAAGGTAGAAAGAATATGACAGAAAAAAATCCTAGAGACACAACTCCATGTGTCACCTCCATCTTTTCATTATGTTTTAAAAAGTTCTGATGCAAGAACCAGATGCTGAAACACACCCATGCTGCACTCACGATGTCTCTGTACAGAGACAAAAATCACCATCTTCTTTACACTCCTCCACTACCTACACTTGCCAGGATCACCTTCCTTCTTGAGCTACAGCCCTACAACAGGAACTTGTTTCAAGTTTCCCCGGCACAACCTCTAAATCCTTTCCAGAGCTGCTCCTTCCCAGACAGGGCATCCCCCTCTCTCCTGGGGACACTTAACCAATGCACAGTGGAACTACGTTCATCCTTATTTCCCAGTTAACTGTCATTTGTTGATTCCTTCAGCAGCCCTTTTATATGTTCTGCCAAGTTGCTAACACAAATGAGCCTACATCTGAAAAGATCCCAGGGCTCCCATGAGAAATGCCCTCCTCTCTGCCCCCACCCTCCATTTGAGACTGACAGAGCCATGTCCTGGCCACACTTTACTGGTACTGTAGTGTTCTTTACAAACAGCCTGTCATCTGGGGCTACAGCAAACACCTTTACAAACCTGTTCTGCATCTTCACAGTCACTAAATCAACAGAGAGAAACTTAATCAAATAGTAAAAACACATGTTTAACAGACTATAATACTGGAAGACACAATACTGGTACGACATGCCTTCCTTCACTCCCTTTACTTACTATGTTGATGGAATTCCTTTTTCCAGGATGACCTAACTTTAGTAAATACAGGAGGAAAAAGATATGCAAAGTAATATTTATGGCATGAAAAGGATAATTACAAAGGTGGGTGGCGAATACTGCAAGAAAACATAGTGCCTAGAAAATAATGCTAGTATGTGAAACAAGAAACCGTATTATTTCCTAATCTAAGAACTTCGCAAAAGAGAGTTCTTCAGAGACACAAACGGTACAGGCTCTACGCTTATGAATGTGGTCAGCTTCTTTAGGAGCCTTTTTATCCATTATAATAGCATAAAAGAAATATACCTCATACATGTTAAATAAAATAACCTCAGTAAATACAAAATGCTGTGACCATCACTAAAGATATTTTATTATAGGTCGCATTAGTCTTCTATATTATGTTTCCAAATTAGGACCACAGATGATTGTCGTTTTTTCCTGTAATCACAGAAAAGTCTAGATCAGAAGGGACCTCTAGAGATTAACTGGTACGACCCTGTGCTGAAAGCAGATGCAGTTCTGCAGAACCATCCTTTCTCATACGATACACAGCAGCCAGATGCAGACAGTGCATGGTCCCGGCACGGACCGTAAAAACACTTCAGCTCTGCACGAAAGGCAGCTCAGCACATATACCTCTATGTTTATTTAAACATCACTCCCTTGTGCTCTAGCTCTTCTCACAGTCCCACAGACAAGTGAACTGTAAGTCAGGCCCAGAGACTCGTATCAAGTTTTGAGTACTTGCCATGGCCTGTCACCAGCATGTGACGCTCCAGAGCTGCCACCCTGTCAGACTGGCAGACAGTAGTGTGTTTTCTTGAACGGGAGGCAGTTTTGATCCACCAAGGTTAGTTGTTAGAGGGAATAAAACCCCTTAGACAATAATTTTAAACGGAAGACTTTCTATTCTACTGCTTTTTAAGTGACTGCACTTCTGCGAAACTAGCATTTATACATCCTACAAAGTCAACACTCTCAGTAAAGTTGTAATCCATATCATGATGGAAACAGCAACTGATAAATCCCAAGCAGTTTAACAGAAGAGCGACACCATCTGTTGAACTAAATTGTGAAGTGGGAAAGATTACCGTAAAATGTTCCTGTGATTTGTAGTTCTCATCCAGGTAAACTCGAGCTCTGTTGTAGTCTTTCATTGCATCACTTGATAACAACTCTCTAAAACAGAAAAAAGATATTTAGAACGTAAAGGGAGATGTAAAGATACGGCTCCTACATCGTTCTCTGTGTTCCAACGTCCCTAGCATCACCCAGAGGAACTACAGAGCTTCAGCCAATTCTGGCGTGGATTTCAGAGACGAGCGTTTCCAGTGGTTTAGCTATTTGCCCACAAGCTTTAGAGGTGTTCACATCAGCCACACTTTCAACACAGATCACTAAACTACTCCACACCGTTCGGACACAGCAGAGGGCGCTGCCGCCCGTCCCGTCCCGCCGCGGTGCGGTGCGGTGCGGTGCCGCGCGTGTGCGCAGCGATTCCCCCGCGCGAGGGGCCGGTCCCGCACCGCACCGCAC
>WBNH01004559.1:4518-22132 GCA_013401255.1 Urocolius indicus
GTTTGCAAAAAAAAAAAAAACCCTACATAAACCATTCTAGGATCCTATGACAACAAAGGCTGATCTTGAAAACATTTGCAAAGCCAAATTTGATGTAGAATCTTGTCATATCATTTCTGAGACATTTCTTAAGATTTAGTGCCAGGATCACATCAAGTAGTCCAGCTTTCCAGTAGAGAGTTAACCTCACTCACTTTTGAAACCACTGTTCATCTTCAATAACGCCTGATGGTGGGCAAATGTGTTGATTGACATGGACAAAATAAAGTATTCTTCCTATTAAGATCATCTTTCTTTCTATTCCAGTGAGAAAATATAGATGTTGTTTCAAAGATCTGATCTCCACACCAAGGTAAAAGAGGACTAGCTGTGTTCAGTCACTTTGGCTTTGCCATGTAGAATCATAGCGCTGGTTTTTGCTGGGACTGAGTTAATTTTCTTCATAGTAGCTAGTATGCAGCTGTGGTTTGGATCTGTGCTGAAAACAGTGTTGATAATACAGAGATAGTGCCTTTGCCCAGCTCTTGACTAGAGGACACTCGTATTAGCTGGTCATAGAAAGAAGCAGGAGACAAACTTTCAGTGTTTCACATTTGCCATCTTCACACATTTTGTAACACTCTGGCCATGGGAGACCAGACGTCCACAGAGATTCTGGTGACAATCTTTAACTGGACTCACGTGTATGTAAAATCATGTAGTTTGAGTTTGCATGATTAGAGAAGCCACTAGCAGGTTATGCTGACAATCTAATTCATAGAGAAAACGATAGTTTCTCCGAAGAAGAGGAACTCCATACACTAATGACTAGCACTGTGTAGAAGACTGAGCCCACTGTATGTAGGGGCAGCCAGAAACCAGCACCTCACACACCAACCAGTTGGAGCGAGTGGCCTGTTCTTCTTGACACCATGGTGTTGGTTTCACATGAGCCAGAAGAGCTGGGCCTTTAATTTGTAACTGTCACAGAACAGAAAGCTTACAGTAGAAATTACTTTCTCTACTAAAACCCGCTGCTTAGACAAACAAATAGTAAATTCTATTATATCACTGAGTGGTGTGGTACTAGTCATGTATCCACTCTCTCCAAAATTCCCCAAGACAGCTACCATTCCCACCTGACATCACATATTTTATTGGAGTCCAGTGATACCTGACGGACGTCAAAACCCAATGATGCCACATCAGGACTTCAGGAAGTTAATCAGCTCTTATTAAAACATAAGAACTTACTCTAAATTCAACTTTCAAGAAATGTTCTGGAAAGTGACTTTTAACCCCTTTCCCTCCATTTCTCCCAGTTCTGCTCTTTAAATTGAAGGGTCTGCTTATGTTTACCAAATACTCTTTTGGTTCATCTAGAGGTCCTCAAAGGCAGCATTTCTGGGCAACAGGCCCAACTTGCTGAAAGTTCACTGGGACACAGGTTCCCCTTCATTTGAAACATAAGTCTGAATCAGCACATAAGCACATGAATTTTCTGTGAGTTTCTCTCCAGATAAAAATGAATTTCCTCAATTCAGTACCATGGAAGCAAGAAATGAATTGGAAAGCAGAAATCCCAGTCTATAAATAATTCTGAATGCCATTTCAGCTGGTGTTTGCAAAAAAAAATCCACATAAACCATTCTAGGATCCTATGACAACAAAGGCTGATTTTCAAAACATTTGCAAAGCCAAATTTGATGTAGAAATCTTGTCATATTATTGACCTACTCCCAAGGCAACACTCAACTGAAATGACAGAACTGAGGTCTATTGCCATTCTGATACCCCTTGAAAGGCTTTGCTACACAATGAAATGCACCAGTGGCAACATAAAATCGTTATTTTTATCCTGCCTCACACACAAAAAATATCCCTCCATACTTTTCTGAATGTTTCTTAAGAAGAAAAGACTGAAGGGAGACCTTATTTGTGGTTTTGGCTTCCTAATGGGAGGGAACAGAGAAGATGGAGTCATTCTCTTCTCATGAGTGCACAGTGAGAAGATTAAAGGTAACAGACACAAGTCTGCAGCACAAGAAGTTCCAGTTAGATGTTAAAAGATTCAGCATGTGGGCAGATTGACAGTGGAAGAGGTTGCCCAAAAATGTTAGAAAATATCTCCTTGGAGATAATTAAACTCAGCCAGAGAAGGAAAGGAGTCATTGCTAAAGTTTCCTTACCTCCCAAAAAGCAGCTTGATCCCTTCCTGTGTCTTCATTAACTTCTGCAAGAATTCTGCATTCAGATGGTTTTGTCATGTTCACAATAAAAATATTTTTAAAGATTTCACACTTATTTCTGAGCTTTTTCAGACTTTGAAACCCAAGCTGTAGCTCTCGTGTTGTTTCACTTCATTCCGCTGTACTAATTAAGAAAAATAACATAAGCCAAAGATTTCAAATGGTTTGTTTTCAAATAACTCAGGCAAAAAAAGAAAAGGAGAAATTGAAAGAAATAAACATTCTCTTGATCACTTGGATGCTATCCTGAATGTGCTGAGGAAAAGAAAACCAACCAAAAAACCACTGGCACAGGCTGGTGCTAGGAAACAACTGGGAAGATGCCGATGCCATCAGGCCTGGAGTGAGCACCAGCACATATGTATGTGTGATATGTAGATGCTCCATCCATTTGCTTTGGGTGTTTCTCCCTGCTAGGCAGAGGATGGGATGTCCCTCCCTGCTCTGAATGGGTCTTCCAGATCATGGAAACAGGCTTGATCTCTGCCAGGTATGATCAAGACAACAGATAGGAGGTTTGGCCTGACCTAAGGTAAGGCTCATTAACCCAGAGCTGCTTCACAAGTATCCCTGTAGAATCTGTTAACATTGTGTGCAGACCTTTTTACTCTCTTGTTGATCCTTTTTTTACCATGCTTCTGCATCCCCTTCTCCACCCTGATCTCCTTCCAAGCAAACAATCTGCCCTAGATTACTCTTTGGTTAGGTCTGTATTGAAATTTGTTTTCTTCTGATACTGATGCCTAGGTAACATTGACTTTGTGAGGTGTCACCGATACAGTCACCAAAGTACTAGTTGCCTTGCAAAATTTTGCTCACAGATCTAGTCCATCGTATAAAACAACCCCATGTGCAAGAGAAATAAGAGTTTTTTCTTCTGTCTTTGATACATGCAGGAATGATGAGGATGTAAAACCTCAGGGAAGGAGATTAATTTCTATGTATTTTTGCTTCAGCATAGTCTCTGGATGCAAAGCAAGTCTAGATTGCAGCTATTAATGTAACAACCCTCAATACACCAGAATTTACTGGCTAAAAACTTACAACCAATCATTTTGTTACACTGACTTCTTCCATTCTTTCTTATCTGAGAAAGCCTCACCAATTCACAACATGATCATTGTTCATAACATGACCTAGAAATAAAAGCTATACTGAACATCTAGTTCAGATCTACATGTCACACATCAGAAGTTCACTAAATTGCTGCATCTCGTTGCTATTTGTCTTTATTTTTAAGAACCACTTTATAAACCAATGGCTTTTTAATCTTTTGAATACATTTTGGAATGCTCAATAGCATGTAAACACTACTTCCACCAACCTTCTTTTCCCACCAGATAGTTGACTGGGTTTTGATTGAATAAGCAGAATTTGTTTATTTCTTGAATGTTTTCTTTATTCCCACAGCACTCACAAAAGGCTTGGAAAACCATACAGAGCAGTGTACATGCAATGATGTCACAGAAAGCTGGAGTATAGAGATAAAATGTAGAAGAGAACCTTACAGTGACTCTTCTTATTAAAACCTACTAAAATGGATGTGAGGCAAACGCCTAGATTCTTGAATTTTCTTCATCTCTGCAGTTCATGTGCAAAGGCAGAGCCTCAAGAGTAGGAAAGTTTGTCACAGGAAACCCTACAAAGTGGTTGGAGTAGATATTTTAGTAGTTGCTTTCAATTAGGAAAACAAAGATGCTGAGGTTCTCCTGCATAGATTCTGCTGAGTAGAATTTGCATGTTTTTAGGTTTTAAATGATTTCACAGGTCCTTAAAATGCAATCTTGTGGGTTTTTTTTAATACTTGCTTTTTTTGCTTGTCCCTCAAGCCTTGTCCTTTAGAAGCTTCTTATCTGTGAAAGGAAACACAGCTGCTGTTAAGATGTACAGAAAAAACAGGCCCCTTCTTTCTCTCTGTAAAATTCGAATTTAAGTATCCTTTAACATCACAACATTGAAGGGCATGAAATTAAATCTCATTTTGGCTACATTCTGTAGTCCCAAAAGAACTCATGCTATCAAACCCACCAATATTCTCAACAAAGGGCACTACCTGCTCAGCATCTTCTCATCATGGCACTTGCTTCAAGTCCTCCAGGTTGTGATGCATCCTCAAGTTCATCACTGTACGCCTTACAAAACTCTTTGCTCTTAAATTTCCCACACATATTCCAGTATTGCAACCTTCTGCTGCATTCCTAGTCCTCGTACCACAAAGCATTTTTACTTCCCTTCCCATTCTGCTCAGACCCAACAATGCCTCTCAACACTCATTTCTCAAAGTTGATTACAGTGATCTTGAAAATGTGAGGCCACCTTAATTCAGCTGTTAACAAAAGTGATGTATGCCTCATATAAATAGTTACATACGTTCACAGATCATTCATCTAATAATAAATACTTCAGTTCCCATTTCTTCAAATTCAAACAGTGTAAAAAAGAGGTAAGAATTCAACCAAAACTTAGACTAATAAAATACTCTACCAAGTAAACCCACAGCTTTTTACCCAAGTTTTGATCCAAATGTTTGATTCAATCAAAATAAAATAGTTCTTTCAACTTCTCACTACAGAAGAGAGATGTGACTTCATAATTTAGAGTGAGTGGTCTTCAATTCATCTTTCTTCCATGGACTTTCCATCCTATCCTAGTTAATTACCAAACACCCTAACCCTAAATCAGTAGCAATGCTTCTTCTACCAAGAGTTTTAAGGAGAGTAATTAATTCTGTACATACCTTTCCTATAGGCTTTCCTAAAGTCCATACTTATTTTCATCTTTCAACGCATCTTGGATACGTTAGCTGTCCTTTCTTACACTGCACTTGAAATAAAGTTGTACCAGATTCTTCTCCAAAATGGTTCTGTTTACAGTAAAACTCAACATAATCCCCATGGTAAAAGTAAACTTGATTCTCATAGAACACATGCAGCAGCACATTATTTTTCTCCATTTCATTTTTTGACAAAGTACACGGCTCTAAAAAGAGAGGCTTAATCAGTATTAACAGATCAATTGGTTTTGAAATCACATCATTTTGTCTACACTAAAATGGTAGATTATTTCCCATTCTCTTAAGATATTATGCATGAAATCACTGTATTCTTTGATACTCTAGCAATGTCATATTTAAGAAAAAAACCAAAAGCCAGACAAATTTACACTTCTATGAAAACTTCTACTTCTAACTGTAGAAAAAAATGAAGCTGAGCTCTTGAAGTTCTAGGTGACAGTACTCAATTTATAAATTTTATAGATCTGAATTTAAAGAGTCAAAGCTGTTCAGCCTAGAGGAGAAAAGACTCCAGGGAGATCTTATTGCAATGGCAACAAACTTTAGTTGGGCCTGTAGCAACAGGACAAGGAGGTAACAGTTTTAAACTAAAAGGATATGGATTCAGATTTCACATAAGCAGGATATTTTTTTATAAAGAAGGTGGTACAAACTAGCACAGGTTGCCCAGAGAAGTGGTGGATGCCCCATCCCTGGAAATATTCAAGGTCAGGTTGGCCAGGACTCTGAGTGACCTGATCTAGTTGGCAACATCCCTGCTCATTGCAGAGGTGTTGGACTAGAGTGCTTATTTATCTTATCACACCTACCTATACAAACTGGTGGTGCAGTCCACTGTCCATCAGAACAGTAAATTCTCTCAGATCCTTGCAAAAAATGATAATCAGAGCAACTATACTGAACTGAAGAGCCACTGTCATACTGGGGCAGAGGTGGGAGGGTGAGAGCCCCGTTTGCAATGGAAGGTGGAGGCTCACATTTTTCTGTAGGAGCTGAAATAACATTAAAAACATTTGAGAAATGCTCAGCTCAAGAAGTTAACAAATCAGCAGCTTTAAACACCTGTCAACATTACAATTCTCTCAATTCTCAAACAGTGTATTTTTGTACTATTTCATTATGTCTTAGATCAAAGTGCAATCTCCTGCTAAATTTTAACCATAAGAAATCCCTTGTTTGGATAGAATTGTTTACATCTGTCTATCTGCAGAGTTTTTAGTTCCCTGGGCTTGGAGAACAGTTCCTACCTCCTTTCCACAGCCTTCTCCATCAAAGGAATGTGGATTGGTTTTCTATGCTTGTATATATTTAACAATATAGCTATCTTGTGCAAGGACATCTACGTCTATCTGCATTGTTGAACCCCAGTCATCTATTACTTACAACTGACTCTGGGCCTATACTGTCAAAAGAAGTTGTTTCTAAATAGAAACAATAGGTCAGTTAAATTAATAGATTAATTTAAAGGCAATAAAAAGTGTTGCTTTACCTTGGATAATGCACTTTGGGTATTTCAGACTGCCATGGTTGCACCATGTCCTCCCAGGAGATGGAACAGTAGTCTGGAGAAAATTGTATCCCTGTTTACATTCAAACTCTACAAGATCACCATGCAGGAATATCAATTCCTCCTGCCTCCATTTGAGCTCCACGTTGTTGCTGTTCATTTCAGTTACATTAAGAGTGCATGGTTCTAGGAAAGAAAAGTGTAACTCAATAAAAAGGAACCTTAAGCGATTCCTTAGTTACTTTTTGTAAAGGTCAAGGAAGAGAAATACAATACTTGCAAGAAAAAGAACCAGAGATGCCTTAAAAAAAAACAACGTAAATGGGAAGAAATATGACAGGTTTAGGAAGCCTTTTGAGGACAGTAGCAGTTAACACATGGTAAATTTAAACTATTAACCTAAGGAAGTGTTTTGATGACTTGCTTTCTTCACATTTTTCCTTTGTTTTGTCACTGTTACAACAACATAGAGGTGTTCTGAAAAGCTCTTGGAAGTTTTATGTTCTTCTTTGGGCTTTTTCACATTATTCAAAGTCAATATTATTGTATTTCTGAGACATTTCTTAAGATTTAGTGCCAGGATCACATCAGGTAGTCCAGCTTTCCATTAGAGAGTTAACCTCATTCACTTTTGAAACCACTGTTCGTCTTCAATAAGGCCTGACAGAGGGACAGTTACAAAATAAACTTCTACAAGTTCCATGAAAATAATTTTATGTTAGAGGATTTTATTAATGTCTAAGAAGTCATTGTACTTCTTGTTAGTTATGTCTAAAATCCTTTTTGGCGATGGCTTCAGTCATTCCTTCTAAACATCTACTGAAGGACAGGAAAAAAGCCAATGAATGGAAAATATGGGAGAAAAATTAGAGGATCCTCCTTGGTTACAGGGACTGTTCTAGAACAGCTCACTCTGGAAAACAGAGGGATCTGTTTATTTGGCTGTTTGTAAAAACAGGTCAGAGGAATAAGGGAGAGGCTTGGGTATATTTGATTTTGGTTCATCCTCATGTTGCTAGAATCTTTATCAACTCAAAGAGAACAAGGGGTCAGGAAAGGATTACGCAGGAGATCTTTCCAGTTTTACCTTCCTATTCTATGTAAGGCACACCCTTTTTTTTGTCTTACAAGACTTACGTAAACAAGTTGGTTGTTCTGTCCAGTTTCCTTGTTCACAGTAAACAGTCCTAGGTCCATCCAAAAAATGGTAATGCTGACAAGCATATTCTACCGAGGAACCATTTTTGTAACTTGTCAATAGTGGACTAAGAAGAACACCATTTTGAATCACAGGTGGAGAGCTACAGCTGGGCTGCATTTCTAATACAAAGTAGGGAGACAGGGAATTAGATCTTTAAAACAACGTTAATGCTGGCAAAAGCATCGGACTAGCAACAAACTGAGCAAAATTTACCTACTAATAAAATGCAAACCAACAGAATTTCTTTTTCAAATACTCCACACTTGCCTTACTAAGTTGCAGACAGGCATATCTGTTTCCCCCCACATTCCTCACCTCTGTTGGCTCTTGGCTCTTGCTGGTTTACACTCTATATAATTAGTTCTTTCTCTGTGATGACTATATCTGTATTTGTGGATGGAAATGTTTAGCCCATGTGTCATTCAAATAAACAAAAGAAACTTCACTGGAACTATTAATCAAAGGATCAGCAAAATACTCCTGGATTCACATGATCAGACAACATTAACAGAAGGGGTACAAAGTGACTGAAGCAAAACACTAATGTATGAAATACAGTGACAAATACAGCACAGGTTATTAGGACTAGAAGGAAGAAACAATGGTCTTTTCATTCATTCAATCAGACAACTATGCTGGTATCTGCAGCACCAGCAAATATTTTCAAGGATAAGGAGCTGTAGTATAAGAAAGGAGTAGTCAGAAAATGCCTATTGTAGTGTATTGAGGTCCCTTTTAAATAGAAAAGCTGTGATCACCTACTCAGATCTTCTTCGTAGTATGTTTTCCTTGCCCTTGTTGCTATATCTCCCTCGAGTGATGGTGATGCCTCAGCTTCCCATTTATCCATAGTTCCTATAAACACAGCAAAAACTTAGAACTGGTTTTTCTCAGAAATAACTAATTTTCAAATGCCAAAACAGACAGACACTGATGCATCGTTAAGAGGTAACAAAGTCAATGTACCAGTTGAATTCAGCTAGCTCATTCTTTCTTTTTTAATCTATGAGCAACAGATTGTCTGAAAACCATGCAGAACTTTATCTCTTGAGCACTTTAACAGAGGAAGACATAAACAGTTTTGTAGCTATGGAAACTGAGGCTCTCCAGAAAAAAAATTAAGGCATTATTTGAAGAATCATTTCAGTTCAGTTGACAATCTTCATGGAAGTACTAACCAATACAAACAGGGGGTGATGTCCATTTTCCTTTTTCACACTGGATTTCCTCAGAGCCTCTTATTGCAAAGGCACTTTGACACTGGATACGAACTTTGTCTCCATTGTGATATGTTCTTCCAGCTGTGATGACACGGGCATGAGGAGGAAGTGGCGGTGGAGGACATTTAGTTTTTACATCTGGAAATACAAATTTACATTGTTTTCTCACTATTCAAACCCATGTACACAATTAATTTTACTATACAGCATGTTTGTAACTCAAAAGACATTGCTGGTTGATCCACAGTAATTACTTACTCCAATTTTCTTAAAATAAAGGGGAAACTAGAACCAAAAAAAAAGTGATTTTACATTCAACAAATATAACACAGAGATATTGTGTTACTGCATAATCAAATCTGTAATTTCTCCACACAAAACACTGTAAAATGTTCTTTAAAAGTCTTCAGGAAACAGAGATATCCCATCCCCTCCATTGATATAATATTTAAACCAGCTTGTGTATGAATTCTAATGCTACAGAAGCAGGAAGGATCTGTTTCCTACCCCCAAATTAAGTTTGCAATTACTATGTACTCAAAGTAAGATTTAGGACATGTTTTCATTCTCCTGAGCACCCTACCTGCTCTGCACTCACTCCAGAAAAATTCCTGCTGTGTCATCAAAACAAATAGAGGTCTGGGGTTCTATCATATGTCATTTAATTGAAAGAATCTATTATCTTCTAGGAAGGGAAGATGAAGTGAATCTATATATTCAATCACATAGTATTTGGCAAGATTAGCCATAAAGGAATTACAAACCACTGATTTTACTGAAATCTGTGCTTAGCACATCTATGTTTTTTTTTTAAATCTCCAGCACCTCACACGTAACAATTGTTAAATTTGCTTTAGAAAACAATTCTTCACATGGAAAATTCTTGTAAAAATATATTGGGGAAGAGTATCATAGATTCAGCTTAAACCAGTAAAAAGGATTGATTGTCCCATCCTCTGTCATTAACACCTGCACCCCTTGTATATAAAGCAGAGAACTTTTTACCATGAGGCTGTGAGACCTCCTAAGGCTCAGAAGTAATCCTCATAAAGGTGACAGTATCTAGATAAGACAATGACCCACAATTATCAAGGTACAGTGAACAATAATATACGTTCTTAGATAGCCTAAATGTTGATTTGTTGTCCAGAACACCTCATCTGGTTCGCTAGAGCTTTCACTCTTTTGAAAGTTTTTTTTTCTGAGAATTCCCATTAACCCCCAGTGACTGGGGAAGCACCAGCAGTCGATAAAGGTGTGTTTCTGTCCTCAGGATAACAATTCTAGTTAATTCTGTTGAAAACATGTACAGTTTAGTGAGGCTGGAAATCTCTGAGAAGTACCATAATTCCCAGACTCCAGAGGAACTTGCTAGAAGTTTTCTTTGTAATGTCTCTCGAGAGGCATGTTCTCACTTCACAAAGCAGTATTAAATGTGTTTGTTTGATCAAACCTTCACAGTATTAAATGTATTTGTTTGATCAAACCTTCATAGAATCATAGAATGGCAGAGGCTGGAAGGGACCTTTACAGAGTCATCTAGTCTAACTTCCTCTGCAGAAGCAGGTTCACCNCTGGACTCTCTCCAGCAGTTCTCTGTCCCTCTTGAGCTGAGGAGCCCAGAACTGGACACAATACTCCAGATGAGGCCTCACCAGGGCAGAGTAGAGAGGGAGAAGAGCCTCCCTTGACCTGCTGGCCACACTTTTCTTAACACATTCCAGGATGCCATTGGCCTTCTTTGCCACAAGAGCACGTTGCTTCAAACCTCATTCAGGAGGCATGTTCCCACTTCACAAAGCAGTATTAAACATGTTTGTTTGATCAAACCTTCATAGACTCATAGAATGGCAGGGGCTGGAAGGGATCTTTACAGATTCATCTAGTCCAATCCCCTTGCCAAAGCAGTCCTCCTAGATAAGGTCACACAGGAACGTGTCCAGGTGGATTTTGAAGACCTCCAGAAAAAAAGTCTCCACAACCTTCCTGGGCAGCCTGTGCCAGAGCTCTGGAACATGGTTTAACTTGAGCTTCAGAGCCTAACCAGTTTCCCTGTTTGATTTATGTTTTTCCTGGGTACAACATAGAGAAAAACAAGAGCAAGAGACAGTATCTGTTCTGTTGTTGGTTGGAATTAGAGTCCTGCAGAAACTATCATTTCTTCCCTTCCTGCTACCTTAGTTCCATGTCCATCAGTTGTCATTTTTTTTTTTTTGTTTAGGCTGTGAACTGGCACAAAAAACTTGTTTTGTATTCATGAAGCATTTAGTGAAAGAAAGTGACAGCATTTCACTAAGGATTTACTACAGTAAAACTAGAAAGAAACGGTACCTTCACACACTGGGGGGTCTGGATACCATCCAAAATAGTAACATTGAATAAGGTCAAATTCACTGACAGAATAATTTTCCTCACAAAAAAAGTGAACTACATCTCCCTCTTGGTAGATTTTCTTCACAGGATAGAAACCTCCATGTGTTATTGCACTCAAAGAGGAGCAAGTTATTTCTAGGAAGGAATGAAAACACAGGAATGAAAACTAGTCGAGGAAGTCTTCTCCCACCCTCAACAGCTTATAAAACAGGCATTTTTGTAAATTTTTGTTTGTTTGTGGAATAAATCACATTTCAAACAGATTTCTTTTCCAGCCCGTTACATACTAGTGCAGTTTGGAATACGGGACCACTCATGTGTTAGACACATCGCTGCTTCTGAGGTGTTTCCTCCTGCAGTGTGATAACCCTCATCACATCTGTAGAGCAATGTTTCATTCACTCGAAGCTCTCGTTGGGCTGTGGAGTAGCTGCCGTGATGCAAATCAGGTACTTGGCATGATGCTTTAACAAATAAAGCATATACATCATATCATTAACTGCTCTTTCAAGTTACACATCTAAGTTTTCCCTTAACTACATCTTGAAAGTAGTCACATGCCAAACAAAAATCTTTGGAAGTAATGAGTGATTAAAAAAGCAACAGCTTACACAAGTTTTCCAGTCTTCATTTGGGAAGAGAGTTTGGACAGCAATAGACCTATTTGAAACAATGTGATGTCATCTATCCTCTTTCCTTCTACAGTTTTACCTCTGCCAATCCACAAAACAGCATGTAAAATCCGACAGCTTCATTGTCACAGCTATGGCTGACAACCTACCTTAGAAGAACTCCAATGATAACCTAAGCAGATCAGCAGAATTACATGTATAATAAGATTATAAAGGAGAGAAATGCAGAATCCTACCAATTTTTCTACTACAGCTTGGCTGGGAGGACCATCCTTCTGGCTGACATTGTACTGTATCTTCAGTGCCCCCACTCAGAGTGTGGTAGCCTGGATTACATTTGTACTGCAGTTTCTCCTGTATTTTGAAGTACGTTTCTGTACTGTAAAAAAAGCCATTTTCCAAAAGAGGCTTGTTACATTTTTCTAAAAGAAAGGAGACAGCTTGGTTAGAAAGGAAGAATTAAAGGAATATTTTTGTACTCTTTGATACGAGAAGAGGGCTTTTAGTTACCTTGATCTAATCTTGGGTTTTCTTTTTTGCTTAATGAAGAAACCCTACCACAATCATCATGTCAAACCATGACAGCCTTTTCTGGGAAGGGCTGTAAAGAGGGCTCCTGTAAGTAGTTGCTTGAAACTCTCCCCAGCTCTGAGCCAGACCCACTTCTGGGGCTGAGCCAATTAGACACCTCCACGATCACTTTTTAAGAGGCTCTTAATCCCAGGGTCGTGGGTTCAAGCCCCACCTTCAGCAAGGAATGGGGGATGCGCTCAGTCTCTCACAGGTGGGCTCTGCTGCTTCTGTCTTCTCAGATGAGGATGACACTTTACATTCTTCCCCTGCTCCAACACGGGGTTCCTCTCCCAGCACACCATCCTTAACAAACTTCTCTGGTGTGGGTTGTTCCCAGCAGCTGCAGCTTCTGCAGTTACAGGGTCCCTCACACGGGACGCAGTCTTTGGTGAATATCTCTGGCGTGGATTCTTCATCACAGTTGCAGTTTCTGCAGTTACAGGGTCCCTCTCTTGCTTCTCGGCATAAGTTTGATGAGCTGCTTTGTCATGGGTTCCTTCCCACAGTTACAGCTGTGGATATTGGGCCCCTCCCTCAGGACATGGCCTCCTCTGGCCATAGTCACTGTCCCTGGGTCTGAGCCTTTAATGAAGTGAATCGCTGTCCCTGGTCCAGGGTCAGCTTTAGCAACATGAGTCTCTGCCCCTGAGACTTGCCGGGCCCAGCTCACTGTTCCCAATATCTCCACCTCCTCCCCCTTCAATGGCTCAGGGGGGCAGGGAATGGAGAATAAAAGGAGGGATGGGGGAGAGAGATCTTAAAAGTGCTGGTTGTAATTTTCTCATAATCCAAACCATTACAACATAGAACACAAGAACCAAGCTGAAGCTAGGGAAGCTCTGAAGGATATACAACTCAGCATGTCCATTAGTCTTCCCACAATGAGGGAAACTGGGCAGCTTTCTTTGATTTCTCATAAGCACACGTATGGTAAAAGCTCTTAAGATACATATTATTGTTAAAATATTCCATACATAAACACTTGTAGTGTGTATACAGAAAGGATTGACTTCACTTATTCTTTTTATCCCACCTGCTATGCAGTTTCTGTTCCTGTATGTTCAAGGAAATCCAGCTAGAGAAGTTTCTTACTAGAAGCAGTGATGAGATTAATAAAAGTAACTCACTGTAGCATTGTGGCACTGGAGACCATCCTTTTGCTGTACAAGTTATTCTTCCGTCTTGAGTTCCTGTTTCAGTTGTATAACCAACCACACAAGAATAAGATAGCTTCTTTTCCTTAAGCATAGGGAAATAGTAACTTTTGAAATTATAATAGTACTGGGCAATCATCCCATTTTCTATGTGTGGCAAGTCACAAGGTTTATCTGCAAAAAGAGAAATACAATCCTCACTCAACCTCTCAGCCTAGATATGAACTGGTTTTACATTAACGTATTTCATATCAGTTGGACTGGTTCAGGCTGAATACTTACAAGCATGAAGAGTCTTGTAAGACTCGCTGAAATTCAGATATATTACAATTATATCAGCTTTTGTTCTTTAGATTCACAGGAATAACAGCTGTAGAATGATCTTCCTAATGGGAATTGGGCAAAAAGTGATACAAGACACATTTGGCTCTCTCTTTAGCCCAAGATGTAAGCATAAGTAGCCTTTGCTGCCCAGGAATTTTAAGCAATGCTGAAAACAGGGATAGGAAACACATAACCACTCCAGATTAGCTTCTGCAGGTTCCATTTACCTTTCACTCTTGTTCTGGGTAACGTGAAAACACTTCCATCTCCAAGGCACTTTAATAAAGAAAATGTTTTAACAGTACAAAATGTTGTAAAAGTACGAAATGTTTTAATAGTACAAAATTCAACATGTACAAGTGCCTCAAAACCACTCAAATTCATCTCAAAGGAAAAGTTTTCTGAATCAATCTGAGCCTCTCAATATCAGCACTTTGAAGGTTAGACCTGAATCTGTAGCCTCAAGCTAGTTAGTGCTGAATCACGACCATCAGCCATCTCACACAAACCTGTATGTTAAAAACAGCAATATTTACTCTTAGTACAAATATAAAAGACATTGAACTTCAGATACCTAGACTGCACATTCTAGATTCAATGTACATTTATTAATTCAGTGTATTTACCTTCAGCAAGGAGTTTTCCCAAATATATTGTAATTAGGAAGAAAAAAGAGCTTTTAAATCTCATCTTCATGATTGTCTCCATCAACAGTTTCCACCATTTGTGAAAGCTCCCAAAGGATTCCTTTGGTAAATAATTAACTGGCTTTCCAAAGGTACTCACATTCCTTAGTGCCCAACAGTATTTTGTAACAAGCTATTTCACTGAAAACAGTTTTCACTTATGTCAGTTGTCCAAATGCTGGGCTTGCAGAATTCTATTTCCATTTGGCACACCTCACGTCAGTAAAGGACAAAATTTATCATTTTACACTGAAACCAGGCAACAAGCTGATGGAACAATGTAAACTAAGTGAACAGTTCCCCTCAGACCCTCCCGAGTTTTGAAAGGCATTCTGCTTATTTACCTTGGCTGATATAAGGTTATTATTTACCTTGGCTGATCTTTAGCTCATTTACCTTGGTTGAAATAAGAGGAAATAGAAAATTCCTCCTTCCTTCAGCTACCCCTGTGTAACCAGTCAGTTGCATTCTCCGTTACTCATTCTGGAGGCTATATTAAGAGCATAGCCACTATTAGTACCTGACTGTTGGGTTTGGTTGTATACAGCCAGACTCTTTTGAAACCCACCCCAAAACAAAAGGACCTCATATAAAGTACATTATCATCTGACTAATGGCAATCAAGATGATTTAGAATCACATTCCACTTATGGGAGGCATAATCTTTAAATATGGGGGTAGGAAGGTACAATTTTAGCTTATATTTTCTTTGCTGTCCTCTAAGAAAATGCAACTCCAGGGCACAAGAGAATTTAAAGTAGATGCTGTCATGAACACCGTGTACTCAGCCACATGAGATGTATGCTTGCACATGCTTCTCAGTTGATAGGAAGAAAGCACTTGCAAATCTCATCCCTTAAAATACCACATCAGGCTTTCTACATTCTCCCCTTACAACATCCCATTGTTCCACCACAACCTTCTCATGTTTTTTAAAAGCTGGGAATTATAACCAACTTTTTTTTTTTCCCCTACATTCATACATCATCCCTCAAAATCTTATTAGAAAGTACACTCAAGCTGCCCCAAACCAGAAGTCAGTTTTAAACCCCAGACTTATGTGTCCCTCCCTCCTTCCAATATCTCTCCAGATCAGACAAGCAAGAGCTCTACAATATTTCCTGAGTGAGGAATAATATGCTGTTTTAAGAGTCATCATTGGGTAACATAATATGTTATTGGACCAGGGTTTATGATTTTATTGCACAATTGCTTTTGGTAGTAGTACAAAAGGAGATTTCCAAAGCTGTATACAGTACAAAAAAAAAGGTACAGACATGCCAATTGCAATTTGAAAAAAACCAACATTTTCAAGGGTAGCTTGACACTTTTCTGCTTTCTTTCCAAATCATTTCGCTGTCTTCTACATACACTTGCTGTACAAATACACCGTTATATACACCATTTACATTTCAGTAGCAGGCAATACTGAGTGTATCCATCACCATCAGAATTGCTTGCAGAGGATCCACAATCTCTTGCACGTTGTCTTTCCTCAGAAACCAGTCTGGTTTAATTCTGTGAAAAATATTAATGCTTGGTCATTAAAACATGACATTGCAAGAGGAAAAAAAAAAAAAAATCAGCAGATGAACTTTTAAGCTTTTACCTCGAAACTGTTTTTATTCTTGGACGGCTTTCTGGAACAAAAGAAGTTCCACTTAAGAACATGTTTGTTTTCTGCTTCGCAAGTGTTCTCTCTGCGTCCATTTTGTGTTTACGAGCTGTAAGTTTATACAGCCTCTGAATGCATGTAACAGTTCTTGGTATGCTTCGGATTTCCTGAGAAAGAGTGCAAACGGGACACAGTTAATACTACAAGCACTGCAACAAACCGAGAAATCAGTTATTTTTTCAAGGAAAACTTAATGTTTATGATTGAGGCTGAATTTTTACCCACCAGTACAGTGTAATCCTTTTAAAGCCAGCACACCACAACAAGTCTGAGATCTAATGCTTTCAGGACACCTAACGACTGGGATGTGCCTCGAGATCTCAGAAAATTCAAGCTCTTTCAAGTCAGATTTTAATAATTTCTCATTAATACCAATGTCATTGGCATATGCCTTCACTGATTGATACAGAGACAAATTAGTGTTTGTATCTTCAGAGCAATGAAAGAATAGTGCAATGGTCAGGAGACTGGAGAAGTTAAATGCTTGTATTTGACAGATAAACAGCTAATGAATTTAGGGTATAGAACCCAGACTACCTAGTCATCTTATAGGGATTCTAGCAATAAGCATGAACAAAGGAAAGCTCTTTCAAAAACAGTATATTGTAACGCTGTTACAACAGAGTATGTCAACTTAAAGTCATGGACTATCATTTTGCCAGTCCTTATTGTCAACAAAGATCTTTACTCTTGCTTTTCAGATGAAGCTAAGTTTCAGAAATGGAATAAAAGTGGCAACTAAACTATTATCCCACGCTAAACAGTTGATGGGAAGTAAAAAAAACTGCCGTGGGAAGTAGAGATTGTGATATCATAATCTTGCAAAGATTGCAGGACCAGAACCTCAATGTCTTATTGAAAAGCTTTGGGTGACCCAGTCATATACAGGACAAAAGAATAAGTGTTTTCAGCATCTCAGAAAGGCATTTTTTTTTTTCAAATCAGAGTTGATTCATCATTAATATTACAACCCATAATATGACAAGCCATAATTAATAAGTACAGGCATAATTAATATTACAGCAATAAAAGGTATCGTAGAGAGAGAGAAAAAAAGAACAACAAACGCCCCCAAAATGTGAAAGAAAAGTATGTTAAATCTAATCTTTAAACCCAAAACACTGAAGTCTTACCAAAGCTCTTTTTGAGTCCTTTGAAAGGATGGCCAACAAACAACAGGTCTTTGTGAAAATGCTTCCTGCTTTCTCTGCGACTTTGTCCCCTGCTTTCTCTCTGTACAGTTGCAG
>WBNH01004559.1:28792-46092 GCA_013401255.1 Urocolius indicus
GCATGAGAAGAACTACTGCCTTAGTGCTACACACCTTAGCTGACAGAAAAGAAATGAGACTATGTTAAACAAAAGTGTGACTTCAGTTTGGCTAACCTGGATTACAATAACAGCTGAGGTCTGCTTTTGTGCAAGTTTTAAGTTCAGGTGAGTCCTATATGCCCTTTGAATTTTAATTGCAGTGCATGAGAAGAACTACTGCCTTAGTGCTACACACCTTAGCTGACAGAAAAGAAATGAGACTATGTTAAACAAAAGTGTGACTTCAGTTTGGCTAACATGAATTACAATAACAGCTGAGGTCTGCTTTTGTGCAAGTTTTAAGTTCAGGTGAGTCCTATATGCCCTTTGAATTTTAATTGCAGAGAGATGATGATATGCAGCTGCTGTAAAATAAAGTAGTCTCTTCCTTTGTTTTTCTGAAATCTGTAGGAAGAAAACAAAACAGATCATTAATTTTCATACTGTGAGGTAGCTGATTCTTCAGTGTAAAGACCACGGTACTGAGCAATACACTATCAGATGCTGAAGAATTGCCTCAGAATGCGTTACCTCAGAACTAAAGCAAGCTACTTCAGTACTGTGTCTCTAAACAACAACATAGAGAAGTGATTGTAGGCAACAACATTAACATATAGCAGAGACCTGTTTAATTGTGTGTGTGTGTGTGCAGAAGCGTCAGTTACAGTGAAGCTACAAAGACCTCAGAAGCTGAAAAGAAACTCTCATCCAACAACGAAAATCTATTTCAGCACTAAATGGATTGTGAGAAAAGGGTCAAGCTGTATTCTGATCTATCTCTTCTGACCTACCAGACTGTCATAGCATTCAACAAGAACGAGTTTGACAAGTTATCAGTTTTTCCCTTTCTTCCCAGATAGAATCAACGGCAACTCAGCTCTGGAGATACTGTACAACAACAGTACAGTTTTGATTTGAAGTATATTGACCTGTTTTCTGACTAAATAACCCCTTATAAATGCTTGCAGTTTAATGACAGCTCTTCTAGTTCTGTTGTATTTCAGAAATTGAAGTCTGCCTTCCTGCAAAGCCTTCAGATGGTTTTGGATTCCTCTCATGACCAATATATATATATAGCTATAGTTATATATATAAAACTATATAGTTATATAACATAACTATATTGTTATAACTACACATAACTATATAACTATAGCATATAACTAGTATATACAGTACTAGTTTATGTAAAAATACACTTTGACAATTGGGAAGGGCTTTTGCCTTACCTAAATGGAGACAAAATGTAGGCAATTTAACCTAATTCTTTGTAAGCAATAAAGCCAGCAAAAAATTCTATGTTTTATCTTGCTATCAATATAGACAGGGGTAATTACAACAACTGGAGTTGTTTGAGAACAAGAATCAATCTCATTGCTGAAAGCAAAAAGAAATTTCCTGTTTTTGAAGATTGAACAGTCCTGATCCAAACAATCAATCTTTGTCCTGGGCCCATCTTTTTTTGTTTTCTACACTTCTGCACATTTATATTGATGACATAAATCACTCAACTTGAGAACTTTTCAACAACCATATTATAGCAGAGTGAAAGTGAAAACATACCTGTCTTAAAAGCCTTCTGGCCCTGTACTGTCTATATGCCAACTGAATCTTAACTGCAGCTTTCTTAGTTGCCAGAAAGTGACATCGAATCACTCGTGCAGTAAGGGTTGCTCTCCATCTTCTTTGAATGGTAAGTGCAGAGAACTTCATTTTCAAAAACCTGACACAAAAATGCACTGAAGGTTGATTTTTTTTTCCAAACATTGAGAGTATTTGCATTTTTAAGGTAAGAAAATTATTAATAGAGCTATTGTGAAGGCAGAGCTGTTACCAATCAAATCTTGGACCCCTAGAACATGAGGCTAGCCAGCAATGTTGGCAGAAGGACTGCTCTTTTCCCCACAGTATCTAATCCTAGATCTTGCTGAGCAAGGAGGCTGGGGAGGGAAACAGCAGTTTAAAGGCATTAGATAGATTGACAAAAGATCCATAAGTGGATAATAAAGGGAATAAGCAAGGTTATAAAGTTCTAGCATCCATAAGCTAACAAGAGTGAAAGTGGTGAGGATAAAGTACTCTCCCTAAACAGCATCTTCTGCTGCTACTGGCAGAAGACACAGTTCTCAACTACACAAAGTAGTTTAACTGTTCCAATGCACTATAATAAAATAGTTTTTCTATTAGTTACAGATTGGATTTTTAGCAGTATACAGAATATAATCCTCCTGTAAAAAAAGTGAAGGCAAAAGACCAAGGCTTACCCTTTCTAGATCCCTAACATGCAAAAATTGAGGTTTGAGAGGTAGCTTCATGTCCAGAAAAATATTTAAGCATAAGAAAAGTCTGGTGCAAAAGAGTAATCCCACCTACATCCACAGGATTACACTTACATCAAACACATACTTCAGGCTCAGAGCCTGAGAGTCTATAAGCATCTGACAGAGTGCAAAGCAGGACTAAACAATGATACCGTAAAAGCTTTGAAAAGTACAGACATTTTTATCAAATTCAGCCTTAAGTACCTTTCTCTCACACACTTCCCTTCCCTGTAGGCACGGTAACGTTGCTGTATGGTTACGGAGGCCAGCCTGACAGCTTGGTAAGAAGTGTAAACTTCACGCATTTGTAACGTTGCCTGAAGGACTGTAGCAGCTTGACGCATCTGCCTCATTTTTTTTCTTACCACAAAGCCTCTATAAGCAGACTGTATGGTAACTGCAGCATTAATGATGGACAGATATTGGTGACGTTGATTCTCTGCTACTTTCGTTGCCCTGTATTTTCTCTGAATTACAATAGCAGCTGTCTTAAGGGAAAGAAAATGTTTTCTTGCAAGGTAAGTTCTAAATCTTCTTTGAATAAGCTTGGCAGATTGATTCATTGTTCTTATCAGTCTTCTTGCTCTCATACCACGGAACGCAGCCTGAATAAGCAGCGCAGCACTTCTCACAGCCCTATAGTTGTGAACATGTGCATTTCGCTCCCTACAAGCACGGAACCACTGCTGGATCCGCCTGGTTGACAGCAACAACCTTCTGAAATCCTGCTGTTGTCTGTGCATTCGATAGTAAGACTGTATCACTGCTGCTGCCTGATGCATAGCTTTTAAATCCTGTCGGACCTTCATGCCTCTATAGGCAGCCTGAAGGACAATGACAGACTGCTTCAGTTCCAAGTATTTTTTACGCTGTACTTTACCTAAACAAAATGCTCTGTATTGCCTTTGAATTGTAATTGCTGCCATTCTCATTGCCTGGTATTTTATGGCCGTGCGATGCATTTTGAATGTGGCCTGAATGCAAAGAGCTGCTTGATGCATGCACCGAATTTGTTGACGAGCTCTTATACATCTGTAAATTGCCTGCACTTTGACTGTGGCTTTTTTTAAAGCTAAATATTTCTCCTTCTGACATTTGGTGTGAACAACGGCACGATAACGTCTTTGAATCACTATCGTTGCCCATCTAAGCCTTGCATAGTCCTTTCTGACCAGGTAAGATTTGAAGGCAGCTTGTATAGTTGTAGCTGCTTTGTGTAGTTTGCTCAGTTGCTTCCTCCCAGCCATCCCACGGTAAGCAGACTGCAAGATTACCACAGCTGCCTTTGTTTTCAGATAAACTGTACGTTGGGTTTTTTTCATACAGTAAGCTCTGTAGTATTTCTGGATCACTACAGTGGCTTGTCTTAGCTTGTTATATCTTAGCTGAATGACATGCATTCTGTAGTAGGACTGAATAATTGTTGCATGATAATGTTTCTTCTGAATTGTTTTTCTCACAGCTCTGCCCCTCCATATCGCTTGAAGACGCACTACGGAGTTCTGCAGCTGAACATACTCTTGCCGTTGTTTGTGGCCTATAACACTGGCTCTGTAATGCCTTTGGATAGTTAGCACAGCACACTTCAAGAGCCTGAATTTTTTCAGAGCCATGAATTTTCTGAAGGCAGACTGTATCTTAGTAGCAGCAAAACACTGTCTTCGAATTTGCTTCCGCACCTTCCAGCCACGAAAAGCTGCTTGTAAAGAGAGCGCTGCTGCTCTTGTCGTTAAGAAGTTCAGCCTCTCCCTCTTACCAGCCTTACAAGCCCTGTACCACCGCTGAATCACAACGGAGGCCTGAAGCACTGCCTTGTATTTCCTTCTTGCAGCGTGAGCTCTAAACGCAGCCTGGATTTTAATAGCAGCTCTATATTCAAGCTTCAGCCTTTTGCATGCTTTGTAACCCCTGTAGGCTGCCTGTAAGCACACAGCTGCTTTCTTAACTTGCAAGAACTCCTGTCTCTGACACTGTTGTTTTTTGCACGCACGATAATGTTGCTGAATGACAATGGCAGCCCTATAGATGCTTAAATAACGTTGCCTGTCCTTTCTCATTCTGTAGCACGCCTGGACAAATACTGCAGTCTCCCTCCACTTTTGTGCTTGTTTCCTGACAAGATAGCCTCGAACTACAGCTTGAATTCTTATACAAGCTTCTTTCAACTTCCTATATGCAGCAACACACTTCACCATCCTTATCCTCGCCTGTACAAAAATAACATAGTATCTTAGCTGCAAATATCTTCTCCTAGCAGTGTATCTCCTCCAATAAGCCTGTGGGGAAAAAAAAAACCAGAAAGTTTACTGTTGTCTGCATAGTATTTTTCCAGTGAAACCTAAATTTGATGACTAGCAATCTCAGACTTTTAAAGATTTCTTTATTCCTACTCAAGGTCTAGAAAGATAAACCAAGACAGCTATGCTAAAAAACAAAACCCAAACAAACAACAACAAGACCCCCCCCAAAAACTAAAGCCAAATGCTTGAATCATTGCTTTGTAAAGCATTTTAAATTCTAGGAGAAAGTTAATTTTTTTTTCTGGCAACAAAAGATTTCCTTTTAAACTATTTGATAAATCTGTGATTCTTTACTGTCCAATTCCAAAAAAACTCTTAAGACTTTAGCTTTGGGTAACAGTGGGGAAAATACCTGGAGAAACTGACAACTTTTGGTAACTGATGCTTGTCATTCTGAGAGTGCCCATTACAGGTGGCAAAACACTAAAAGAGTTTTGTTTCAAAACCTTCTCTAAGTAACGTTCAGCAGCTGCAAAGAGGCAAGCCAGCACAATCTGATCAGTCCTTATGCTGACTGGCTTAAGGCCCAGTGTTTCAATGTTTATGGTATACTAAAATATGAACTAAGAAGGAAGCACTGTTGATTCAATAGTATGTTACCATTTCTCTCTGAAGAGAGAAAAGTTACCAAAACATTTCAAAGGAAATGGTGAGATGGGGGAAGTGGTATGTTTCATGAAGACATTAGTTGCTACAAGCAGAACAAGTTACCCTAAGCAAGCCTTTTTCTTACAGACGGTTTCCTTGCTGTGTAATCTCACTTCAGATCGTACTATACCTGGATGACTGTAGCAGATTTACTTCTGGCTTCTTCCAGTTTTCTCTTTTTCAGATTTAATAAAGTCCTCACGGCCAAGTATCTTTTCCAGTGCTTCTGGATGACAATTGCTGCATTTGCTTCCTTCAGGTTGCGTTGACGATAAAAGAAATATTTTGTCATTGTCATTAAGGTTGTGTAGTTTTTTGGTAAAGAAACTGGAGATTAAAACTGTAAAAAGTAGAACCTTTGCCCCCTTCTACACCACAGAGTCTTAGAATATGTCACTTAAGCACTGTTCTGACATCCCATATGAATCTCAGACACAGTGGTGGCATTTATCAACCTTAATGGTGTCCTAGTTTTAAAAGCATCAGAAGACTTTATGTAACTACCAGAAAAGGAAGAAACAAGGTATCAGAACTCATCAGATTTAACTCAAGACACTGGTGAAATTTAGCTCCTCAACAAAAATAGTAAAGCCATGCAGAAATCTACTTATTTTTTCCATCTGTGGACAACAGGAATTAAAAAACTAACTACTCATCTTTTTAAGGGAGCAGTGTAACTGTTTTATAATTGAAATACTGGGAAAAGGGCTTAAGGAGTGATGTGCTTTAATCAGACTACAAAAGAAGGAACAGTAGTCTTTAAATAAATGTAACTTCAGAATAGCCTTAAAATGAAAATATTTAGTATATTGAATCACCAAGGAAATCATATATTTTGTTAATAAAGATAGTACTCGCTAATTTATGTAGTAATGTACCTGAAAGAAAAAGGACATGTGTCCCACCCAGACTTTGGTTATATGAGACCGTAAGCTGCATGAGGCTCAGACACAGGCCTCAGATGCAGGCTCAGACTTCGGTTACATCAGCCTGGGAACAGTGGGCCTGAAGCATCATCAAGGACCAGCTGCTTGTTAGAATGTAGATATGAAGGCAGCTATGCGTGTGGGGAAGAAACTGTGTAAGCTTAAAAGAATGTACCAAAGCAGAACCTGAAGGAGTATATGAAACTGCAAGGCTTACTGCAAAAAGTACAGCTGGAAAAGACTAATTAGTATTATTGTAACCAAACCAGCTTTGCATTGCTTATAAAAGCCTGATGCTGGCTAATAAAGGAGAGTTATGACCTAACCATATTGGTGTCTCTGTCATCTCTCCGTGGTGCTCTCTCCGACAAATTTAAATGCCAACATTATTCTAGCAAACCTGTATACTCCAGACAGTGTATATATAATCTTTGTTCAGTATTTCTCAAACTAGAAGCTAGGAATATTGCACAGGCAAAGAGTACCTGAGAAAGTTTGAGTTCCCTTCTCAGTCTGTAATTCCTCCAAGCAGACTGAATTAATCGTGCAGCTCGTGTTTCTTGACGAAGATCGAGAAGTCGCGAACACAGAAATGATAGGTAGGTAACAACAACCTACAGAAGCACGGAACACAGCAAGTTAGAGGCTACAGAGAAAAGCAGGACGTGCTCACAGGAGAGAGGAACATGCTTACATCAACTGTAAAGTCATCCTACCTTCTCATCAGGAATTGTATTTGACATATCCGAGTGGTAAATCATTGCTGGTATTCCACCTAGGTCAGAAACTGCAGCATTGATCAGCTGGAAGTTTTTCCTTTCATTATCCAAGAGTTCCTTGTACAGGGCTGAGGCAGTTCCAGCTTTGCAATGAGATAACGTTTATAAAATCAATTTGTGTATGAGAGAAATAGATTTAACATGAACTTGTGTGCATCTAATAACTCACTTGGGTCAAACATTCCTTCCATGACATTTAGAGAAGTATCAGACTCTGAAGAAGATGAGGAGGAAGAGTTTAGTCCCACTGTATGAGTTCTTGAGCATTCGACTGTTTGAGTTGTACGCTGGCACACAGCTTCCAAAGGCACGTAACATGGATGATAGTGATGAATCAAATGACACAGTACTCTACCATCTGAGAAACACACTGTGAAATTTTCCACCTGTTAAATAAAATACAGTAAGATACAAGTTCCTTCTGGAAGCAGTCCATCAGTACAAACTGAATAATGGAATTTCTCTTGTACCTCAAAAGTAACCAACTGTAATTTTTTTTTAAACAACATTTCTGTAGCTGTTGCTTCCTTTGAATGTTCACTGCACAGCGACACACAGCTGTGAGAAACCAGAAACAAAGAGGTGTGAATCACTAAACAGCAAATTTCCAAAGGAAACATTTAAGGAACCAAACAGAAAGCAATCTTTCTCCAGAGGGACCTTAAAGAAATTTTGCAGTAAGAACTCAGTGCAGAAATAAATTCTGAACTTGCATCAGCCTGAAGTCCTCCCTTTTACCCCTCAGGAAAACTAGTAGGTGTGACTGTATCCTGACCTGACACAGGTCTCTCAAGTGGGCTTCTCTTCTTGGAAGGAACAAAAAATATTTTCCAGTCGGAAGAATTCTGCTCTATCAAGAATAAGCATTGCTGTGATGGCAAAAGATGGGATTTGCTGAAATGTACACCAAACTATTTACCTTGATACCGTAAAATCCACAAACAGCATTCACCCACTCCATCAGCAGCTTCACATTTTCACTTTGAGGTGAGTCACTTCTGCTATCTTCTTGTTCTCTACACCAATTTGGAAAAGCCTTGAGAGCGCCCAATTTTCTTTTCCTCTCGTATGCGTTCCTTAGAAAATCAATTTCTTCCTTTAACTGATCCACATTGAGAAAGACATCCACCTCATAGGAAGAAAAAAAAATCCTGTCACTGCAGTAATGCCTAAGAAACTTTCATTCTTATTTCAAGAATCTTTCTTCACATTGACTGTTTCAGATAAATGGAAAAAAAGGGTTACAGCTTCAGAGGTTACTCTATAATGGTCTGTCAGTGTCACCTCTTTTCAGTTACCAGCATTTTGAGACCAACATTCTTTTAATTATCAATTCTGTTGGCATACAGCCTGAACTCCAAAGTTTTTTCCAAAAACTTGTATGAGTGCATACAAGGAAAAGCACAGTTAGGATGGTATCTGAACAGTACTGACAGGGAACACTTAGTATATTTAGGTAAAGTTTGCGTGGCAACTTGAACAATAGAAAGTAGATTGTTTCACAGGCCAAAATGGTATTAATAGAGGCTTTCACAGACAACAAATATTCCTGAAAGGCTGGTGTTTTCATCACCTCTCATTTGTAATTAGTAACAAACAAACAAAGTAAGTACTTGAGTGATACCTGGAAGGCAAAGACAATTTTCCACAGGAGAGCCAATGTTTTTTCTCTGTGTCTATCCACAATATCTCTGGAGTCAATTGAAGCACCTATCAAATAAAGCAGAGAGTTAACAGGTGCACTAGTCCTCTGATGCACTTAAAATAATTCTGATTTCTAGGCCTTACCATTTTCGTCTCTCAAGGGAATTCCTCGCTCTTTGAGGACATTCAGAACAAGGTCAACATTATGCATCTTTTGCAGACGACTTATTGCAGGAACTCTCAGATGGTTTGAAAGACTCCAGTTTTTGGTGAGAAGTTCCATTGTTCTCCTAAGAAAGGGAATTTCACAGTTTAATGCCTTAGCTGAGCTCGTATTAATTACTGTATAACTGAAAAGAAATAGTTCAAAACACTTCTGTATCAACGTACACAAGACGAATGCCACACTGTAAGTCCACGGCCAGATTGGTCACAGCAAAATCGAATTCATCGAGTGGAGTTTGAACATGGCTGATGGTGAACCCTAAGGAACCGAGGTGGCGGGAAAGGTCACCTTCACCACTCAGGAAGTCCCGAGAAAATGCAAGCAGAAGGTCTCTGCTAGCCTAAAAGTTAAAGAGAGGAAGATAACGCTGCAGTATTTGGCAAGCAGAATACAGTTTTCATCCCTTGCTCCCCCCACCAAATTGCATTCCATATTTCCTTACCTAATGCTTAAAATAATAATTAATACTTTTTCTAAACATTGTTTTTAATCCAGTTCACACAGTTTTCATGTTCATCACACCTGGCTATCGTGTCACTGAAAGCACCAATAAACTCAGGAAGACTTTTTCCCCTCAGTCTGTCTGCCTACATAATACGATTCCAATAAAAGGTGATTTTATTTGACCACATTTGTTAATCAAAGCCTTTGTACAGCAGATGTTGCACAGTCTCTCTCACTGAGAAAAACCACACAAACCAAAAAGCCTCAAATGACTTGCAGTTCATGGTCAGCTGCAGTATGTTACAGCAATACTTTAAAAGAGTGGAGAAGCTTATATTCAGAGAGGGAAGACAGCTAACACAAGACAATAGAGTCCTTCCTACAAGACCAATATATCAACATTTTTCTTGATAATTCCTTTACATGACTCTCAGGTGATATATTGAGAACATTCATGCAAAAGGCTGAACAGTCAAAAATTTGTTGAAGTACATAGATTAAAAAAATATAATATAAAAGAATCTGAATAGGAAAATATTCAAGGGAGACCTTGAATCACAGCTTTCTTACCTTGAAGTCTGCATCCTTACAAAAGAGACAAGGGTCATGGTCAATCATTCTGGACCGTTTGGCATAATCCAGAAAGCAAACTAACAGCAGCAATTTTTTCAGTGTGAATTGTGACAAAGCTTCTTCATGACCTAAAAAAAAAGATAGAACTTTAAGCACTAGTTCAAAAAGTATGTGCTAAAACTGACCTGGTTTTGGAAGCAGAGTTACCTTCTCGGTAAAGGTGAGGCACAGTGGGATGTCTGTATTCAGCTGCAATGTCAGGGTTCCAAAGCAAACGGTTCAGGATAAATGTTGCTAAACCTGTAACATCACTATTACTCTCCAAAGCTATCAGTTCTCCATAAACAGTCTGGTATGAAAGAAGAGGACAAAAAAGCAGAACAGTTTAAAGTTTCCCCCAATACTATGAGCAATAATTTGAATAACACACTTTACTGAAATTCTCAAGTAGTAAATGGGAATTATTCTCCAAGAAAACCAGTTTTTCTTTTCAGTCACTGAAGGATAAAACCAAAGGAGATTTCGGAATCTTTAGGGTCATTTCAAAACATGTATGATCATGTGCATCTGAGGAATCAATCAGGATCATCCTTAAGAAAACTGTATTTTTCCCCAGTTAAGTAAAGAATGAAACTGACAGGAAAGTTGATTTTGTGTTATTGGCCAGGGAGTTAACTTTCACTTTCCTTAAGTACTTTCCTTTTTAATAAGGTAGGCACCTTTCTAGAGCAAGCCTCCTGTAATAATTCAAGAGATGTCAACATGCAATTACTGAAGTGAACCTACCTGGATTGTTAAAACAGAAACTACAAAGATTCCTGAAATATCCCCCCTACTGAAAGAAAAATGCTAAATGTCTATTAAATGTTCATGATAGGCCTTAAAGTCTGCACTTACCTCCAGTCCTATCCGCAGCCACAAAGGGTTGTAAGATAGGAGCCAGTTAAGGATCTTCTGTCTCTCTCCTGCAAGAGAGGATCTTGTAATATTACATCCAGCCAACGGCTCATAGTACAGTAAAAACTTCTCTCAAATGGTTTCAGATCAACTTAGCATGTGAATAATTCTTTTTTTCTTTTACTAACAAGAAGAGAGGTTACAAAGGTTTCGTGTTCTTACCTACATCTTTATACAGGTGTCTGTCTCTACGAACTAGCAAACGCCTAGCTTCAATCTCAACTTCCAGCTTCTTAATAGCTTTAACCATTGCTTCAGAGGCAAACAACCGACAAGCTCCATGTCGTAACTTATTCAGCTTACGATGGGCCGTGTAAACTTTCAGAGATGCTTCATCTTTTGTTGGTGCTTTAGGAACACTGGTTTTATGATAAGTCTCTCCTCCCAGGATAAGAGCAGATGCATTGACTGTTTAAACACACACAAAAAGTATGCATTTACATCTCAAAGGTTGCTTTGCTCACTTTTTCTTTAAGTTGATGTTTTGTTATTTTCCTTCTGACTCATCATAGAATCAGAATGGCAGGGGTTGGAAGGGACCTTTAGAGATCATCTAGTTCAATCCCTCTGCCAAAGCAGATCCACCTAGATAAGGTCACACAGGAACATGTCCAGGCAGGTTTATAAGACTTCTAGAGAAGGAGCCTCCACACTCTCCCTGGGCAGCCTGTGCCAGGGCTCCCTCACCTCAACACTAAAGAGGTTTTCCCTTGTGTCTATGTGACACTTTCTGTGTTCAAGCTTCTTTCCATGATTTTATCTCTCAGGAAGCTTATCAGCTGATGCACTAAACATATATTGTCAAGTACACATATATTAGTCAAACATTTCATAAGTGAGCAGTGCTAGGAATTCAGTTTTAAGATTAATTGTATCATCTTCCATTTTTCAGATTAAAGTTAAAGACAAGTGAAAAAGTACATTATCTTCAATTTAGTAAAGTGACAGGTATAATGTGTTTCAGCAGGTGGGGATTCCCCACCAAGCATCCACTGATAAGCACCAGTCACACATTCCAGTGTGTATTTTTGGTTGCAGAGCACACTCCTCATTTAGGTGTGTGGTATGCTGTGCTTGGCATCAGCAAGTGTGGGGAAAAATAGGACTGTGAAAAGGGTTAGACGGTTGTCACATTCCACTGGGATGGACATCAATGTCTCCAATATGAGAACTACTTTTTGTTTAACATGTTCTATGTTTCCTAGAAGAACTGCCACTGAAACACAGTACCAAATACTTGGTTTATGATTATCACAGTATTAAGTTAAAGGCTGAAAAGGGAAACATGGGTGATACATAAAAACTAAAAATCAAAAATCTACCCAAAAGTTTAATGTTACACAAAACAGTGACAAGCTGGGACTAGGCTTACACTAGTACTACTGCCATTAAAATAGCACATAATAACATGTTTAAGATCATTGAAAAACAAAGTGAAAATTCTTGCACTTTTACCTTGTGAGGTGTTTGTTTTCACACTGAAGTCATCTGGGGTAAGTACAAAATTTAGCCACCAGGTGAAACCTCGTTCCTGCTTCTCCTTCCAGCGTTCATCATAAAACATGTTTTTAACAGCAAAAGGCATTGGGTGCCTAGGAATGACTTTAGAGCAATTTAGAAAAAAAAACCAAAACCAATAAGTTTCTCCCTGTCTTGAAAAGTTTGCTGATCAATATGCAGTTAATTGTGGAAAGGATTAATGTTTGATTCTACATTTAGTACTATAGCACAAAAAGCTGATTGTTAGACTCCTCAGTGACTTGCAGATATGCCACTGTTAAGTAAATTTAAACCACAAAATATGGATTACATTATTAAAGCACTAAAAGACAAGATTTCTAGAATCCAGGCCATTTGCAGTACACATCTTCAGGCAAAACCAAGAAAAGTTGCATTACATCCAGAAAGAACCATTTTATTGATCGATTTTTCTGATCTGATCAGCTTAGTATGATGCGCTCCGCAAAATCAGTGTCTTTGTGGTAAGAAGTTTTATTTTCTTATGTGTTCTGTTGTTGTACTAAGATGTTATTGGATATGGAAGAGGTATTTCACTGGTAGCCATCAGTCAGCTAGGAACTTACCTTTAAGTAGCTTTTACATATTACAGGCAAAAGTGGAGTAAAGTAACATATACCTTCAGGTGGCCACGTGTTGCAACCAATTTTCTTACAGTAGTCAAAGTGCAATATGAAAGGTTACATATACTTTTCTACTAGATATTTATTCATTGTAGGTACAATGTTTCCCTTCAATTCTAACCAGTTAGGTCTTACCAATCACTACCAGTACAGCTACTGTGACATTCAGTTCAGGGTATTATATCATCCTACTAAATTCCAGAAGTCTGCCTACCTGTTTTCAGTGGTTTCACAAATGTCAGGCGAGACTGAGCCAATCCAGGGACAGGTCTACTCACACTGTTGGCAGTTTTCATTGCTTTCTGAAGTGAACCTACAAGCATTAACACACAAATAACAACAACAAATGTGTCAGTGAAAAATCATGTATGAAGTTCACATCATATATACGGCATGGGACAGGATTTATTCCCCAGGGACTCATACAAACTAACAGTAAACTCTTGTTGATGGAAAAAGTTAAGCAAAGCAGATTGACCCAAAAGGGAAAAATAGTCAAGAGAAACTAAGAGCTACTGTATTTCATAGTTCTTCTGTATGCTAAGAAAATGTACTGCTTGCAACTCATTGTCACACAGACAGAAACACTGAGGTAATTAATTGGCAAAAACATGTTCATCAGAACGTGTAATAATGCGCATTCTGTAAGCATTTCAGGTAAGAGGTATGTGTGACTGAGGCTTGACTCACCTCTTCCCACAGTTAAATGGCATACTACATTGATACTCCTTTCAGAGCATCCTGACCAATGTTAGTTGGGGTTGCTGCCATCAAGGACTTAAAACACATGGAAAAAATGCAGATCTAGATTTTATGATCTCTCAACACATCAAAATATACACTTTCAGCACAATTGTTTCGTCCCATTGATACCAAATGAAGGATTAAAATGTGTGCTGTTGCAGACTATTGCTGCTGCCTGACATCCCAACAAGATACTTCAGAAACTAAGAGAGTTATGGTTTTATGCAGATGATCTTAAAAAGCCTGAAATCAAGGTACATCACTGAAAGCTCCAAATCTAATCTAGATGACAGAAAAAAAAAAATCATTTGAACATTAAATAACATTTCCTGTGTTATTTTGATCTGAAATCCACGGTGGATTTTCCCTGTTACATTATATTGTAGGTACTGCATGAAGATTCTGTACATTAAATGCTTCCTCAAGTTACAGACCCTCATGCTCTTTTCTATTTCAGAGCATATTTGGGAATGTGACTCTTGGACAAAAATACACTGAAATACAAGAAGTCAGCTTCTTCTGATCTTCAAGCAAGAAAGAACTGGCAAACTGTAAAGGCAGAAAGGCTGACAACAAACTAATTAGTCAGTAAGAAGCAGGTAGCATGAATGAATCTTTGGAACTACATATGAGTGAACACGTGACATCAATGAAGTCACATTTTCACAATGGTAAGCCTACATATGACAAATTTCATGCAGTGAGTGTCTAGTAAGTATTAATTACATAACAAGGGCTCTGCACAAGTATCTGCCAGATACTTTTCCTGCTACTGTCATTAACAAGGTGTAAAAAAGCAAGGTAAATAAATTTGAAGCAAGTTACAAAAGCAAAACTCTGACCTACTGTTCAAGTTTTTACCATGCAGATATCACAAACTGCAGAAACAGGAAACATTCCTGATGGGAAATATTTTGAACAGTTCGGTTTACCATACATGTTTCATAATCAAAGGCAGCATTCAGAAAGTGGTAAGTGATGGAAATACTGCTCACCAGCTTGCTTTCTCTGCCCTACTCGCTTGAAGGCTGATGGTCTCATAGCCGTGTGTGTTTTACTGTCCACTTTAGATGTTAGAGCTCTTTTTCTTTCCACTTCTTCCACATGCACTGGAGCTGTTGCTCTACTACTTTCTACATACGTTTCACTTTTCCTCTTACGACCCAAAGAAGTTGATCCAGTAGGAGATGAATTTACTTTCTCATTGTGACACTTCTTTTCACCTGAAACAGGACCTATAACTGGAAGGTGTCTAGATATTTCTGCTTTTGTATGTACAGGCACCACAGTATCACAGTCCATTAGGGCTTTAGTGAGGCACTTTTTAGAGTTTGTCTGGAGAGTTTCCTTTCTTTTCTCTTCAGCAGCATCAGGCTTTTTTTTTATGACAGTTGCAGAAAGGATCGGACGCTTCTTAGGCCGCTCTCTCTGAGAAGAATTGCGAATCTGACGATCCTCCCTAGAAGGAAAACTGAAGTGCTTTCCATGGGGTTTGTTGTAACAAAGCACCTGTGATTCCACTTTATGTACCTCAAAGACTTCAGTTAAGTTGCACTCTGTATGAACTTGTGGTTTTGTGTGTACCTCTTCATTTTTTTTCCATTTTGAGGGTCGGCCTTTCTTTACTATGTAAGTCTCTGTAGCAGCTGATATTGAAGCTGACTCAAGTTTAGGAGTCAATGATAGCTTGTTCGACAAACTGTCTTTCAGAAATTGATCAGGTGACAGAATGGGAACAGGCTGCTGTAATATCTCTATATTACCTGGATAGCTGTCCTTTACAAAAGAATCTGGACTTAAAATGGTTCTTAAACTGGTGGCAGATGTTGAGTGCTCTGGAGAGCGAACTGTTGATGGTACACAATTAAGGATTACTTCATTGTTGGAAATTAGCAGCTGTGCTAAACCAGAACTGGATGAACTTTCAGATTTAAATTCCTTGTGCTCATTAACAATTTTCTTGATGTTACGTCTGTCTATTTCTGGCAATAACTCCCCATTTACAGCAGCATCTTTATCTGACAACGTAGATCTTCTCATTGCAAGAGGTGTGCCAACAGGAGTACGGGGTTCCTCTAGCATCGGGACAATAGGAGATATTGGCAATTTATTTTCTGAGCCATCAGGAGAGTCATTTCCTGGAGATAAAACGCTTTGCTTTATGTTCTGATTTTCCCATGGCTGAAGGGGACTTCTAAGTCTATCCCCCTTCTGGGAAACTTGGAAGGTTTTATCAACATGTTTATCTTTCAAAGTGCTTTTATTAACTTTTATTGAAGCCGGTGTTTCTGAAGCCTTTTTCTTTTTTATGTTATCCCAAAGGCTTTTCTGAAAAGAACCACAAGTAGAAATCAGTTGGCTTTCTACATACTTTTATGCTTGTCATTCAAAATCTAAAAGTACTATACCTAATCCAAAATCCTCCATAAGTTATTTGCAAGCTTGAAACCAGATATTTCTAGTCATGTTTTTGTTTTGTTCCCTAAGCTGTAATGCACCAGTATTTACTTTCCAACCCAGCTGAAAAAATTTGAAGACAATGGGTTCAGACAGCATCATTTTTCAATTTTTAATTCTCCTTCATTCAACTTTCTACTAATAAGAACAGCATTTGTGTCACCTATGCCACAGTAGTAGAATCCAAACACGTAATAAAGGCACTCACTTTTTTCTTCACGGGTTGCTCGGCGACACCCAGGAGCACAGTTTGATGTTTTACAACGCCATTGATAATAAAAGTTATCAGTTCTCTGACTCTTCCTTCTTCCAAAGGCGTCCATGTTACACTAACAAAGGTGCTTTTTCCTGACTAGTGGAGAAAAAGAAATATTTAATATCTAGCACTTAGGTAACATCAAAGACAGAGTAGTCAAATCAAACCAGAAGCAGGATATACAGCTAACACATATTCAGACAACATGAAGTGATAAACCATTGGTAAATGTTTAAATGTCTATTTTCCCCTCTGACATGTAAATGACATGAAAAATACTGTAACAAAATTTTGATAAAATTCTATCTGGATTAATAACCAGAGGTTAAATTTTAGGACCATAGCCACATCTAAATAAAATCATTTTGCTGCTCTGCTGATATCGATACTAACAGACTAGGGAAGGGTCAGAAAACTCAGACACGGTCAAAGAGAGTGAAAATGACCATTCTCTGGAGCATTTCAAGTTCCACCTCCTCGGGCAACTGCGTGTTATGAAAATGTACAGACTCCATCGAGTCTACGCTTATACGGTAAAGCCGGGCAGTGACGGCTCGCATTCTCTGGTGAGCCAGGAGCTGGTAGTCTGTGACAGCTCCCGGGTGCCGAGAAGCCTCACCCCGACGCCTCCAGCTCTCTCCCTTCAAGGGGAACGGCGAGACACGAACGCAGCCCCCACAAGCCCCAGCCTCACCGCGGGTGCAGATTTCGGGGTGCTGGCTGCCTGCAGGTACAGTTCCACTCCCCTCACGCGATGTCTCCGTGGGAGGATGGCTGGCGAAGGCGCAGGGGCTCTCTCTGCCGCTCCATGGCGAAGGGGCTCAGCCCTCCCGGTCCGTTCAGCGCCCACCAGCCCGTCGCAC